>LPNX010334389.1:1962950-2130740 GCA_001517045.1 Pseudotsuga menziesii | reverse complement strand
TGCCTAAGGCCTCTCTGTGCTAAACATATCATGGGAAATGTACTAGCATGGGGATAAAAATACATTTGTTATGAGAAATTTCAAATGTTTCCCATGTGACTGAAGCATGATTAATAGTTTTCTTTTGTGGAAGAATGATAGACTGTGCAGTGATGTTTTATACTAGTATGTCTATATGTGGTAACTTATTTTAGGGAATCCCCTGCATAACTAAGAATTTATGTTCAGAGGTTTTATGAATTTTAATTTTTAAATAAATTGTATGCTATCTCATGATCATTCTTCAATTGAGTTCATGCATTATTGGTACCTGCAAATGATAATCAAACCTAAGAATGGGAACTTAGTCTAGATGAAGAATCCAGATGGTGGTCTGTTTGTGGAATTGCTTCTGGATCACTTTGAGATAGTTTGTTTCATGTAGGAAAACTTTGGATTCTCTGATGCTGTAATATTGACTCATATTCCCAACATCAAGTTCATGCATAGAAGCATTTGAACCCGCATCCAGGAAGACACACTCATGTTATGCATACCAAGCATCTCCCATATTCATTTTCAGCAAACAAGTTAATTTAAATACTGAAAAATAAAAATAAAAAAAGTTCAAAAATATATTTGCTGAACCCTCCATAACAAGAACCATTTAGCACAAGATCTTAATAGTAAGAAAGAAACAGAAATTCCAAATTACTCTCATTTTCCACAAAGTATGAAATATTACTAATGAAATAGAACCTTTGAAGACAAAATTCCATAAGTTATTAGATAGTATGAAAGAAATACAAAATTACTCTCCTTTTCGGCAAGTTATTAAATATTATGAAAGATATGGAAACTCGAATACATAATGACACTAGTTTTCTGCAAATTATTGGATATTATGAAAGAAATATAAACTCAGACTACAAAATTACACTCATTTTATACAATTTCTTAGCTGTTAGGAAAGATAACTAAACTCATTTTCTACTCGTTATTAAAGATTATGAAAGAAAAATAAACTCATTCTGCAAAATTCCACTCATTTTCAGCAAGCTGTTAAATATTATGTAAGAAAAGAAATCTAAAAAAAAAACAGAAAATAAGCCCCCGGAACATCTGCACCAATTCGATGATGATTTGGCCATCCCAAACGGATAGAGAAAGGTTAGCACCAGTGGTCTAGTGGTAGAATAGTACCCTGCATGATGATGTTTTGCATTTGTGGTGCACAGGGAACAGAGGAAAACCAATCCGCTAGACCTCCATCAATCCGAAAGGCCATTCAAGTTCACAATAATTTATGGTTGTTTTTGTTTGAGAATATTTTTTATTCTCGAAAATATAATACACGTATATTTTCAATAATGTGGAGCCCAAAGTTTGACATTGAAAAATTTAATAGTAAAAATAATTTTGAACTATGAAAAATAAAGATGCAAGATTTATTACTATAGTAGAGCCCGAAAAGAAAAGAAAAAATCTTTCACCATGACAAATGATAAATGGGAGGATCTAAATGCCAAAGCGCTAAGCTTCAACATTATTGGAGAAACATCAGCAGCAAGCATGTGGAACAAATTAGAAAGTTTGTATATGACCAAATTAGTGACAAACAGAATTTACTTGAAGCGACAGTTGTATGGTATGAGAATGAAAGAAGGTACAAAGATTGCAGATCATTTAAATGTTTTTAACACTCTTATTTGCTAGTTGAGTAGTATGGATGTTAAAATTGATGATGAATATAAAGCAATGAATCTTTTATGTAGTTTACCTGAGTCTTGGGGTCAAGTAGTTTCCTCCCTTAGCCTTAGTACAACTGATACTTTAGAATTTGACAATGTGGTTGGAGCATTATTGTCTCAGGAATTAAGGAAGAAAACCAGTCTAGAAACCTCTTCGCTAGAAGCTTTGGTTGTTAGAGGTCGATCCAAGGAGAAAGGAGAAAAGTCAAGAGGTACTTCCAACTCTAAATCGAAAGGCAGAAAGAGCAAATTAAAATGTTGGTACTGTAACAAAACTAGTCATCTCAAGAAGGACTGTTGAAAGAGACAATAATCCAAGAAGAATGACTCCAAGTCAGAGGCAAACTCAGTTAAGTAATATGATTCGGGTATGATTGATGAGGTCTTGTTTGTTTGTAATGTTTTTGAATACAATGAGGAATGATTATTAGATTTTGGTGCTTCGCACCATATCTATCCTCATAAAGATTGGTTTGCTTCCTATCAAACAATTAATGATGGAATAGTTCTTTTAGGAGACAATCATTCATGTAAAATTGTTGGGGTTGGAAGTATTAAAATTAAAATGTTTGATGGAGTAATAAGAACACTTAGATGTTAGACATGTGCCTTTGTTAAAAAAAATTAATTTCTTTGGGAGTATAGGATTCTTGTGGTCATAAGTTTACAGGTTTTGATGGAACTCTAAAAGTTTCCAAGGGTGCTTTAGTGGTCATGAAGGCACAGAGGACAGGAAACCTTTACAAACTGGTTGGAAGGACGCAAGTTAATGGTACTGCATTAGTATCTGAAGAAGAGTCAGGACCCCCTCAGATATGGCATCAACGTCTGGGTCATATGAGTGAAGAAAGGACTTCAGGTATTAATGAATCGTAAATTGCTTCCAAACTTGAAAACTCTGAATTTTTGTAATGTCCCCGACCCTTCCGACTGGCGAAGAGGACGCTACTTCCACCAATACAAACGGGAAAACAACCCCCATGAACATGAACAGGGATAAATGCTGATATTAAAAAGCTTAACATATTACATACTAAGATGCATAGAACATGCAAGGGTACATAGTTACTCAACATTCAGCGGAAGCAAACATATACATTCCATCCTTCAACATGTTCATCATAATTCATGAAACCGTAGATATAATTGCAGAGATGAAATAGTCAAGAGTACTTATCTTTTAATGAAGAACTCACCTCGCAACCAGCTACGCCGCTGCAACGTTCCACCCAACCATAGGCCAGCGTGCTCATCAATCTCTCAGCAACACTGCCACCCCCGAGCTGGGCATGATTCCTCAAGGAATAAGGGTCAATGCAGGCTTACACATAGCCAAGGTTTACCAATCAGCCAAACCCACACAGTAGGGTTTTACCAGGTCGTCAAGGAGCTAGGAAAGGCTAAACGCTAAGCTGGTGGCCTCAACACCAGTCTTCTCGAGCGTACCCAACCTCTAATCCCACTCACAACAGTCCAAATACCAACCACTGCATACCATAGCAAAACAACCCATTCACATCTCTGTGAAGAAGGCAAAGACAACCAGGTGACAATCCCAAACAAAAGATGAAACACAGTTAAGGTCCAACCACACTCCAGAGTTGTTCTTAGCCCTAGCGTGGCCAAAACAACTTAGCAACAATCCCCAAAAATGTCTGCTACCTCAGCAACCAAGAAGCAACCCAAAACCAGGGTGAATCGACAGCCCAAACTCATAATGAAAACTATGGCAACCTGACACAGTCCCAAAACAGGGGAGAATCCTAATTCTCAATCTTGGGCAAAAGAAGGACATAAACGCAGACCACAATCTGATGAGGGAAACGACGAGAACCTTACATGGTCCACAGTTGGGGCCGAAGCAGAACTCCCAGCATAGACATGGGAGGACTCAACCAACGGATGTGGAAATCAATGACCGTCCAACATCCAAAATCCCACAGCACACAGCTCCTCAATGCAAACGCTGAAGAAAGTTACACAGACAGAAAATGGAAAAAGAGCCAATTCTCAATCAACCTGTGCGTGAGGGGAAAGGACGCGGCCAACAAAATATGGAAAACAACAGTCTGTCAACAACAAAAGAAAACCACATCGATTCTTCATAGTTTGGCAATGGTGGAGGCCAAAAACACCGACTCCATGCGTGAGGAAGATTAACCAGCCCCCTGCGCATCCCTGCGTGAGAGTGAACAACTCCCTTATGCGTGAGGGTGAGCCAACAATGGAGAGAATGGCCTCATGGAGAGAATGGTGGTGGTTTTGCTTGCCAACGTGAGGTCAACCTGCTGGTGGAGTGTGCGTGTGGGTAAGCACTGACAGTCCTGCCACACTCCACTCCCAGCCATAACTGCCTCAACTACTCAACAAAACATTAAAGTGGTAGCGGATAAGACAAGGAAAGATGGGCAAATCAAACAGGGTGGTGACGCATGGATTTCCCCCCCATAGCCCAAGGTTTGACATCCCCCACCCTTATCCTTTGGAATCATGCCCTTTTCATTTTAACGTTGCACCGTCGTAGCTGGTTGTAGGTTTATTTTAATTGATGTGCGTATTTACATGATGCCAAACTATAATGTGCCAGATAGCACGATATATCATCGGCAACTATCCCTATTGCCAAAACATAAAAAACTAAATCGATGGTGGGGTTTTTTCCTTTAGCTCCTCACCACGATTAATTACATTATATACATCATGTAACTTTAATGCAAACGGGGTCAAAACTGGGGTGTTACAATTTTATGTTTTGTAAACATTGTATATATGGAAAGCAGTGTAGACAAAAGTTTAAAGCAGGTAGTCATGTTAGTAAATGTGTTCTTGACTACGTTCATTCTGATTTGTGGGGTCCAACTCCTACCATTTCCTATGGGGGAGCAAAATATTATGTATTATTTGTAAATGACTTTTCTATAAAGGTTTGGATCTATGTATTAAAAAGAAAAGTTGATGTGTTTAATACGTTTGAACAATTTAGTTTAATGGTGGAAAAAAGAACTGGAAGGACAATCAAGTGTTTAAGAACGGATAATGGAGGTGAATTTACTTTTTTAGAGTTTGAAAAATATTGCAAAGATGAAGGGATCGTAAGACACAAAACTAATGTATACACTCCTCAGCAAAATGGCGTTGCATAACGCATGAACATGGCCCTTCTAGAAAGAGCAAGGAGCATGCTCAGTAATGCTAATTTGGGGCAAGAGTTGTGGGCAGAAGCAGTTTCTACTGTTTGTTATCTAATAAATCGGTCATTGTCAATGGCAATAGATTGTAAAATTCCGGAAGAGGTATGGACTGGTCACTCCTGTGATTATTCAAATTTGAAAATCTTTAGTTATGAAAGTTATGCACTTACTCCTAAAAATCAGCGTTCTAAGTTATACCCTAGAACAAAGAAGTGCATCTTTGTTGGTTATGATGATGTAATGAAAGGATATAGATTGTGGGATCCTACTACCCACAAAATTGTCATTAGCAGAGATGTAATTTTTTATGAATCTTCTCTGATTAAATATGAAAGTGTAAGAGTTGATGTGGAACAGGAATAGGTAATATCAAAACAACTAATTTAGTTGGAGAACCAATCTTCTAATGACTCAAATAAACAAGAAGAAGTTTATGGTGAGAGAGAAGTCATAGAAGATGAAGAAATTCAAGAAGTTGTGGAAACCCCACAACCTACACCAAGAAGATCATTAAGGGAGAGAAATCCTCCTAAGACTTATACTGATTTTGTTTCGACTGTTTTATTTACTGATGATGGAGAACCTTCTTGTTTTCAGGAAGCCATTTATTGTATTGACAATGTTAAGTGGAAGGTGGCAATGAAAGAAGAAATTGATTCTCTAGAGAAAAACAAGAGATGGGAATTGGTTAAACCCCCTAAAGATAGAAAAATTGTTGGATATAAATGGGTCTTCAAATTGAAGAAAGGAGTTGATGGTAAGGTTGAAAGATACAAAGCCAGATTGGTTGCAAAAGGGTACTCTCAGACATTGGAAGGTATAGATTATCATGATATTTTTTCACCATTTGTCAAGCTTGTATCTATTCGCATTGTGTTAGCATTAGTTGCATTGCTTGATTTGGAGTTAGAGCAACTCGATGTTAAAACAAATTTCTTACATGGATATTTAGATGATAAGATTTATATGGAACAACCAGAAGGTTTTGTACAACATCAAAAAGGTAGATTAGTTTCCAAGCTCAAGAAATCATTATATGGCCTGAAACAGTTGCCCAGGAAATGGTACAAGAAGTTTGATTCTTTCATGGTGAGCCAAGGTTATACTAGAAGTGAGTATGATCATTGTTTATACTTCAAAAAGTTGAATGATATGTTCATTATCTTAGTATTGTATGTTGATGATATGCTTATTATGAGCAAAAGCATGGACGAGATTAACAGGTTGAAGGCTCAGATGGCTAGGATTTTTTATATGAAGGATCTTGGAGCTATAAAACAAATCTTGGGTATTGAAATACACAAAGACAGAAAAAATGGTAAGCTCAGTTTTTCACGGGAGAAGTATGTTGAGAAAATACTTGAAAGATTCGAAATTAATAAGGAAAAGCATGTGAATGTTCCTTTGGCTTCCCATTTTAAACTTTCTTCAAGTTTATATCCTAGTAGTATTGAAGAAAAGGATTATATGTGTCGTGTACCATATGCTAATACAGTAGGATGTTTAATGTATGCAATAGTGTGTACTAAACCTGATATTTCACATGCAGTAGGTGTTGTTAGTAAGTACATGGAAAATCTAGGAAAAGAACATTGGAATGCAATGAAATGGGTGCTTCAGTACTTAAGAGCCACAAGTGAGTGTTGTATCACCTTTAATCATAACATTGATTCTATATGTGGTTTTCTTTATTCAGATTTCGTAGGTGATTTAGATAAGAGAAGGTCTACTTCAGGTTATGTATTTACTCTTGCAAATGGAGCTATAAGTTGAATGTCAAAGCTTCAAGAAACAGTTGCTTTATCCACTACATAGGTTGAATATATTGCTGCCTCACATGCTTGCAAAGAGGCAATTTGGCTGAGAGGTCTGCTAAGAGAAATTGGAAGGTTGCAGAATAGTGTGCCTGTCTTCTGTGACGGACAAAGTGTTATTCATTTGGCTACAAATCTTGTTTATCACAGTTGGACTAAACATATTAATGTAAAATATCATTTTGTAAGACAAGCCATTAGTGAAGGTGGAGTAGATCTGAAAAAGGTCCATACTCAAGAAAATTATGCAGATATGTTCACAAAACATGTATTGTTAGAGAAGTTATGTTGGTGTGTAGCTTATCTTGGTTTGAAGAAAAGGTGATAAATAGTCTTGGCCAAAGTATTTGTAAATTTTATTGTCAAGGTGGAGATTGTTAAATGAAAATTAAACTAATGTGTTTATGGGAGGTTTCTCATTACGTATGTTTACGGGAAGTTTCTCATAACGGGCATAACCGGCAACGGTTTACTCATGTAACTAATTTCATGAAGTATATAGTGCATGGTTGGGATATGTAATGTAGAGAGTTGTCTGTGAGGTTGAGACCGTCTTCTAATCTCTCCTTCTTCATTAATGAGCTTCAATACTTTTCCTACGTGGATGTTTCCCCTTTGGGGTTTTACCACATGAATACTGGTGTTAAAATGGTGTTATTATTTATGTGGTTGATTTAAGTTGTCTCTGAAATTTAGCATATGCTGCAGAGGACAGGACCAACAAGCAAGACTGGCAAAGCGCAGGTATGAAGGAATCTATGCATAGTAGAACAGGTCACGGGACTCATAATCTCTCTAATACCATTTAGGATTCTAAGTTGAGCAATTAACTAATGACTAAACAAAGGCAATGAAAAACATAGAATATTAGCCATGGAAGCTCTCAATTTATTCTCATTAAGAATGTACATATAAATACATGATGTGAGACCCTTGGTTTCATATTCCCAAGGAGTCTCTTGGACTTCTAAGATTACTCCTTGTATTCACCTAACCCTAACAAACTAGGTTCCAACACTACCAACCCAAAAGTACTACCAAGCCAGCTCAAGATGTGACATATTGGTATCTGAGCAAATATTGACAACACTAGGCCTACGTAGGTTGAAGGAAACTAAAAGAGTGTCATGGATGCTCAATGGAAAAAGTGATGGGTCTATCAATGGATGGGAAATTCTCCATTGAGAGGACACGATGAGAGTAATGTTAGAATATTTGAAAAAAAAATAGACAACTTAGAATTTTTTTGAAAATTTCTTAAACTTGATGTGGGACCACAGATGCCATGTGGGCATAATGGAATGACATGGATGCGTCAGAGAAAGCTTTGAGATGCCTCCAAGATGCCATCAGAGAAAGCTTCGAGATGATGTCAGGGAAATCCCCAATAGACCATTAGGGAAAGCCTTGATGGAATGGTGTGGTCGTAGGGGGAGAACTCTAAGAGTCGTTGGAGATGAATTTTGAGTGTCGTCGAAGGTGAACTCCAAGAGTCATCATAGGTGAACTTGGAGAGTCGTCGGAGGTGAAGTTCATAGGTTCATCGGAGGAGGTTGATTGAGACCTAGAGATAATCATTGGAAATCTATTTACCAGGAGCATACAATGGTATGAACATACCATAAAGAAATGTTGTAGATTTTTCTAGAATTCGATCTAAAAGGAACCTATGGCTCTCATTTGACAAATTGTCAAATAAATGAATTCTTCCATAGTTTTAAAAATGTGATCGTTTTGGTAAATTTCGGGAATTTAAATGCATCTAATAGTTCTCAATGATCTGAACACATTGAATATACAGTAATTGCAATAAGTACAGTGCAGGTAAAAAAAATCAAATTAGCCATGAGAAGGAGAATTGAAAAGGAGGAACTTCCTTCAACCATGAGGAATTTAGAGGACATAATGTCAATGAAGGGAATGAAGATACATAACCTAATGGTCATGGAGGTGATGTTGAACCTATAGGACATATAGAAACAATGGGAAGCTTGATAAGGGGCGGTGCAGAGTTGTAAGGTTGATAATGAGAGAATGTTGAAGGCTCATGAGTAATGAAATCACTTGAATACTCTTCTCATGCAAAGTTTAAATAGGTTGCAAAGACAAACATAGATTGGAGTAGTTTCATGTCATGAGAACTAAGACTAGGGAAGTTCAAAGAAGATATCCCATGAAGAATTTAGACATTCTAAGAGTGTTTCTAGGGGTCATGGACATCACTATTCAATGGCTCGTGTAGTCAAGAGGTCATANAGGGAAGTTCAAAGAAGATATCCCATGAAGAATTTAGACATTCTAAGAGTGTTTCTAGGGGTCATGGACATCACTATTCAATGGCTCGTGTAGTCAAGAGGGCATATGTGAATGAGAATTCTAGTAGTAGCCTAGAAATATATCCTATTAGCCATATTAAAAGAAAGCATGTGGAAGAAGTGTTGCAAGGGGAATTGCATAACATCAAGCCTCCTACTTTTGGTGATGAGAGTTAGAAGGGAGAAGAGGTCGAAACATGGTTATTGGGGATGAAAAAATATCTTTGATTGCATAATTATTCTTCAAATGCAGAGGCCATAATTGCTATTTATAACTTGCAAGGGAAAGCTTCCATATGGTGGGATTTTCTTGTTGAAGTGAATCATACTAGTGAAAGGAGAGTTACTTGGAAGCAGTTCAAAAATTACTTTCCGCAGAAGTACTTATCTAAGCATTACTATAAAAGGAAAATGGAGGAATTCTTTGAGATCAAGCTAGGAGTTATGAGCATGGAGGACTATGAGAGAAAGATTTTGGAGTTGTTGAGGTATGTTGGGTTCATTAAGGAATAGAAGGTGAAAATCCACATGTTCTTAAGTGGGTTTCCTTCATTTTACAAACACAAGATTCAATATGATGAACCCAAGACTCTTGAAGAGATAATTAGAAAATCCAAGCATATGTATGACCAGAGTAAGAGAAGGGCAAATGCTTAGAGGTCTTGGAGAGATAAGAAGAAAAATAAGGAGGAACACATAAATAAAGGATTCAAGCCACCTTTCTTTAGGAATTAGTTGCAACATCAGTAGAGGGATTTTGCTAAGAATGGATTATGAAAGATAGAGTTTTAAGGAGTAAAGTAGCCTGTTAAATGTAGGCCATCTTGCTAAATGTTGGGTATGTGAAGGAAATCACTTGTACAAGGAGTGTCCTAAAAGGAGAGATAGAATCATGACAATGCACAACATTCAAATATCACTTTTCAATCAACATGTTGCCATTCTAATTAATGAAAAAGCAAGTCATAGTTATGTTTCTCCTAATATCATTGAAATATTTGATTTAAAGAGAAAAAAACATGGCAAACCTTGGATGGTTTAGTTGGATACTATAACAAAGAGGAAGATCAATTAGTTGGTAAAGGATTGTCCATTGGACATGAATGGGCTTAGTACTTTTGCAAATTTGGACATAGTTTCTCTTGGTTCTTATGTTGTACTAATCGGGATGGACTAGATGGATGCATATCATGTGATATTAGATTGTCACAACAAGACATTTACTTGTCTTGATGAAGAAGGGCAACAAAGTATAGTAAAGGGAATCCCAAGACCAATTTCCATTAGGAAAATCTCAGCCTTAGAACTTGAGAAGTGTTTCAATAAAGGATGTCAATCGTATGCAGCTCATGTGGAAGAGCCAAAAACTACTAAAGGCCCCATCTTGGAAATGTTTCCAATATTACATTAATTTACTGATGTATTTGAAGAAATACTAGTTTGCCACCTAAAAGAGATATTGATTTGGTACCTAGAGCTACCCAAGTTTCCAAAATACCATACATGATGAGTACACCTAAGTTGAAGGAATTACATATGCAACTAGTGGAGTTGTTGAAGAAATGGTACATACAATCGAGTGTGTATCCTTGCAAAGGACCACTACTATTTGTAATAGAATAAACATGGAACATTGAGACTATGCATTTATTTCAGGTAGTCAAACAAATTCATGTTCAAGAATAAATATCCATTACCCAGGATTGATGACTTGTTTTACTACGTAAGAGGAGTAAGGATCTTCGCAAAGATAAACCCGAGATCTCGTTATCATCAGGTAAGAAACAAAGATAAAGACATCAACAAAAGAACATTTAGGACTCAATATGGCCATTATGAGTTTGTGTTGGTGTCATTTGGGTTGGCCAACACACCAACCACATTCATGTGCCTCATGAATAGAATTTTCAAGAAGTCTCTAGATAAGTTTTTCATCGTATTCCTTAATGAAATCCTTATTTATTCCAAGACGGAATAAGAGCACGCATAACGCTTGAAATTAGTGTTGCAAGTGTTGAGGGAACATCATCTATATGCCAAGATGAGTAAGTGTTCATTTTATCAAAAGCAGATCCATTATATAGGTCATTTTATTTCTGAGGAAGGGACAACAATGGAACCGAAAAAGATCAAAGCTATCATGAGTCAGAAAATTCCTAGGAATGCATTTCAAGTTAGATCCTTCATGGGATTGGTTGGGTATTATAGGAGATTCATTGGGGTTTTTCAAAGGTTTGTGATCCAATTACCTCATTGCAAAAGAAGGGAGTTAAATTCCAATGGATTCCACAATGCGAGGTAAGTTTTCTGCGATTGAAGAAATTACTAACTAGCATGTAAATTCTCCATATTACCGACCACGATGAATATTTCATAGTCTGCACATATGCTTGTCAAGGAGTCGATAGAGTTTTGATGCAGCAAGGGAATGTGATCTATTATGAGTCTAGGAAGTTGAAGGAGCATGAGAAGAAGTATGCCATGAATGACTTGGAGCTTGTTTCCAATGTGCATGGATTGAGGATGTGGTAGCATTATCTCGTAGGCAAGAAATTTGAGTTGAGGACATATCACAATGGATTAAAGTATTTATTTGAGAAACAAGATTTAAACGCTAGGTGGGCAAGATGGCTAGAGTTCCTGTGTGAGTTTGATTTTTAAATCAAGCATATCAAGGGTAAGCAGAATAAAGTGGTTGATGCACTCTATCAAAGGACACATGCAATGCATGACACAACCGTCAGTATGGGTAAATTATATTTGAAGGATAAAATTATTGATGTAATGGTCGATGAATATTATCAACAAGTCAAGGGAGGATTACAACAAGGAAATGTGCCTAAAAAATATGAGGGTAACAAATTTGAAGATAATGGAATTTTGAGGTATCAAAACATAATTTATTTTCCCAAATCAGGTGAGTTAAGGAAGATAATTCTGAATGAGATGCATAAGGTTCCTTATGCAATACTCCCAGGATACTAGAAGAGTCTTACATCAGTAAAGAGTTAATATTTTTGGCCAAGTATGAAGAAGGACATTATCGAATATGTTGCTTAGTGCTTGGAGTGTCAGAGAGTCAAGGTTGAGCATGGGCATCTAGCAGGATTGCTTCAACCTTTACCCATTCCAGAATAGAAGTGGGATGTGCTGACTATATATTTTATCACTAAGTTTCCCATAACAATTAAGCAGCATGATTACATCATGGTAGTGGTGGAAAATCTTACTAAGGAAACTCACTTTATACTTTTCAAATCAACTCATAAAGCTACTAACATAGCAGACAATTACTTGAAGGAAGTCACTAAATTGCATGGGATTCCCAAGGCAATAGTTTCAGACAGAGATTCCAAGTTCAACTCAAAATTTTGGAAGGGCTTGTTTAGGGGTTTTGGAACAAATCTAAGCCTAATTAAATCATATCATCCTCGCACAGATGGGAAGACTGAGAGGGTTAGTCATGTTATTGAATATATGCTTAGAATGCATGTGATCGGCCAACCATCCAAGTGGGAAGATTACTTGCATTTGGTGGAGTTTGCTTACAATAATAGGTATCGTGAATCTTTAAAAATGATCCCAATTGAGGTCATGCATGGAAAAAAATGCAATACTCCAATCAATTGGGATAATTTAGCAGACATAATGATGATTGGGCTAGAGTTACTCATAGAAATGGAAGATTAGATGGCTAGGATTAAGTGAAACCTAAAGGCAGCTCAAGACAGACATAAAAGCTATGTAGATAGGGGTAGAGTAATTAAATAATTTCAAGTGGGAGATCATTCTACATCAAAGTTAGGCCAAAGAAGAGCTCCCTACAATTGGGACTATGTCCAAAGCTTGCAGCCTAATTCTGCGAACCATTTGAAATTTTGGATAAGATAGGGCCTATATCTTATCCATTAGGATCACTTGTGTGTATACATGTGCATAATGCATCTCATCTATCATTATTAAAAAATATGTGCCTAATCCTAGCCACATAATTGATTGAGCTATGAAATGGGTGGAACTAGAAGGTGATATTCCAGTGCAACCAGTGTACATCCTAGACAGGAAAACTACATTGTTGAGGAATAGGGCCATCAGGAAGGTAAAGGTCCAATGGACCCAATACAAACCTGAAGAAGCAACGTGGGAAATGGAGGATGCAATGTGGGAAGCATACTAGTAAATTTTTAAAATGAATATTGGTGTATAGGCCAGACACATGGTGTTGTAAGGAATCAAGGATGGTGCATTTTTTAAGGGGGAGGGGAATGTAACACCCCCTATTTTGCCCCAAATGTAAATATGCTTTTTTTTTACATGCTTGAAGGTTGAGACAGTGATTGGAATGACTTGAGTATCGATATGTATAATGATGTTATATTTATTAATAAAAAATTATGAGTGGCTACAAGAGAGGATCAAACAAAAAGAGATGGGGGGGGGTTATGATTCCACAATTGACGAGGGTGAGAGAAAGACTAAGGAAGGGCAATGGAACCCTAGTCAAAATGTATTTGACCTCACCATAACCTTAGGAAGGTAAATAGCCTAAGGTCTGCTGATTAAATTATGCAAGTGTTAATTTCCTTGTTCAATTATGCTTATTGGGGATTAAGAGGGGGTTCCCTTGAGTGCCACGTGTCAAGTTCCTAAAATGCACATAAAAGTTGGGAACTTGGTTCAACCAATTTTGGGGGGATGCTGAGAGAGGGGAGTACAATTCAGGGGGGAAATTCATGAAGTAATCTTGGAAGTTAGACCATTGTACACGGTGGGGAAAATTAAGTTCAACCAATTTTGGAAATCGGAGGGGGGGGGAGGGGGAGTGAGACCATTGGGTTCTTGTTCAAAATTTATATGGGAAATCCTATGTAATACAGATCTATGTGAATGTATGAATTTATCTAATCCATAGTTGGTTGGTTGAGAAGTGAAATTGTCCTGGAGTCCCTGAGACATGTGATATTGCCTTGGAACTATTGTATTGGGTTAATAAGCCCTTATTGGGAAAACCTGGCTTGCATGTTGTGTTCCCTGGAGTCCCATAACATAGAATTCATATCCAACCTATGTTGGAGCACAAGAAGGAAACTAAGAGCACCTAAGGGATTGTTAGCTCAAAGAAGGGTGTTGTTCCTTGTGTTGTACAGGTTGGTAGGAAATGAGTGCTTAGGATTAGGATATATGTAGATGGGGTTTCAACACCAGTGGGTTGCATGAGGGATTGATCCAAATGAACAATAGTTGAGTAGCCTGAAAATATTGTGACATCCTGCGAGATAAGCCTGTGAAATAGCCTGATAATGATTAGTCTCAGTGAAAGGTTTGGGAGAAATCACAAGGAGCACATCACCCTTGTGGATCAATACCCCCATATTAGGGGTGGCCTCTGCTATAGAAATATTAAGTATAGTAAAGAGCCTATGACTAGGAGGAACATTTGAGTCCTACAACTAGTTGGGATTTCTTACTAAGATAAGTATTCATAATGTTGTTTATGCATTTCTTATGATTATGTTGCCATGGATAATTTATGTTTATGGAATGTGTTGGGTTTCCAGCTTGTGAATATTATGCATGAATGTATGGTTGTCTGAAATTGTATGTTGCATTCATGGATAGTTAGCATGTCTAATTTAGTTGTATATTTGAAATGGATTTGGGCAAGCGACACCTATATGTATTCCACTATATAAACATATTGAATTTCGTTGTGTAATCATAAAGCATTCCACTATATAAATTGGTGTTGTATTGTAATTCTACAGTAAAATGTTTAGATGCAATATATGTATGAATTATCATTTTAGTTGTTTTTTATTATCCATGTGTGGATAGATGTGTTTGGGATTTCCAATCCCTATATATGTGTAAAGTGTAATAGTTCAAAAGGGTAGAATTGCATCAGAGTTCAAAATTCAAAGCTTTGTTTTCAATTGGTAGTGGTTACATTGTAATTTCCATGAATGGACTATGTTTTCAAGTATTTGGGTATGGTTTTTTAGCACCTCGTGACCCCAAAGGAATGGTATGGTAACTAGAGGCGTTACAGAGTGGTTTTAGAGCAAGAAATTCGACATAATGGTGTTGAAGGAGTTCCTTGTCATCCCAAAATTACAATCAAGCTAGACAAGAACGTGACAGCAACCAAGATCCATACAAAGTGTGGTAGTAATTGGTTTGGTATTTAGTTTGTAGAAGGACATGAAGAGAGAAATTCATTGCTTCCCTCCAACAAATAAGTCAAGACCCCAATGTCTATTTGGACACTTTTTCTCTTAGCTTGTACAACTTTTTGGATCTATTGGTAAGGATATTTTAGGTAGCATGATAACAACGCTTTACTGAATCAATATAAGGAGACAAATTGGTTAGTTTAGGATTAAACATAGTTGATTTAGCTTCCAAATTTTCTAAAAAATATCATATGGAAGTGTTCTGACATGTATTTTATATATCACCCATTGGATCATTGACCCATTGGAAGGTATTAGATCGTGAACTTCGGGTAGTCGATTATTATATAATGGGGTAGTGTGACATGTTGAGGGTTCATATTCAATTGTTTACATTATGAATGGCTATTTATTGTTGGGGTGTCATAAAAGATACTCAGTTCATAGTCAAGTACCCTTGGCCTTTGATGCTTGGAAGATGACATGTTACAATTAGCATGTTAAAATAGCTCTCCATATTCATTTTCCATTTTCCTACAATATCTTGCTCCTCATAAAAGCTTGTGACATTTTTGGATAAGTGGAATATCATGTGCATCCAAACTTGAACCTGAAATTGGATTCTACAAAATTCAAAGCATAATTATTCAAATACACATGTAAAGTAATCATAAATTCAATCAAAAACAAAATATATATAAAATATGAACTTACTACAAATTGCAAGGGGTAACTTGATGAACTTGAAATGATATGGAATGAGTTGGAATGTAAAGAATTGGCCATTTAACACAATCACTTTTTTCCCTTTCATTTAAGGAAAAACCATGATCAATACACGTCTACTTTCTTAAAAGAAAGTTTAAGAAGCATGTAAAATTATAACTTCACTTCTAAGGTTTTTCTTTAGTAACAAGTGCACCTATTTCACTTCTAATGCATTGGTGTATATCTATATCCTAAACGCACCAATGTACTAAAGTATGATATGCACTAACAATACACCTCCACAAAGTGTTAATTATGGAGGTCTACACTTCTACTTTAGTTGTAAATTGCTTATTCAATGCTTTATGTTAGCATAGCACTTTAATGTTCTTAAGTTTGTAAGCATCACAAGCTATAAATAAATAAATAGAAAAAAATACATGTGTGCTTCTCATCAATACACCAAAATATTGTAAAAAGGGATGCCATAAGTTGTAAACCTATTTATGGACGTATGGGAGCACATGCAAAAAGCATACTATGAACAACTTCCTTTCAAATGCAAAAAATGTCACGAATACAGAAATTTTGTCAAAAAATGCCCAAAAGTAGCCCAAGAAACTTCAGAAGAAAAAAAAAAGCAGGATGAAGGATGACATCAGGCCAAAAGAGAAAGAAAAATTCCTTCACTAGACCCATCACCAAGTGAACCGCAACCAACAACAAGCAAGGAGATGCATCAAGAAGGAAAGGAAACCTCGACCAACAACCAATTTCAAGTGTTGCACATGGAAGAGGGAGAGATCCCATCCTCGGAAATCAGATGAGCAGAAGTAGAAGAAGAAGAGACTCTCGGAGCTACAAGTTCTCTTACCACGTCTCCAAGAATTGAAAGGACTAAAAAGGCTCTTGAAGGATCCACAACACCAGGGGGTTCCTGGGAAGATATGGTAAAACACAACATAGTAGCATAGCGAGGATTCTCCCTAGAACATTTGCCTCCTCACTCATAGGAACTACATGAGGTAACTATGCAACCAAACACTAAAGGGAGAACGTCACAAAGATACCATAGAGAACAAGAAGTTGAAAGAGAGATAAAATTGGGAAGACAATGGATCATTGAAGAAACAAAAATTCTGTAATACCCAAGAAACCTAGGAGGGACAAAAATGGATATCAGATCCTGAGTAGGATCTCAATCACTTAAGAAATGATGAAATCCGTCTCTTGAAACTACATGGTATTGGGAGGCTCAAGCAAAGTAGAATCAATAAGAGAGATAATAAAAATAGAGAGGCCTGATATTCTACTAATCAAAGAGACAAAAATGTCAGATGTGGAGACAATGGTGCTCTCACGATCCTAAAAGAATTACCATGGCAAAGCCATTAGATCCAAAGGAGCTTCTAGGGGAATAACTACCTTAATCTCAAACAAATTCTCAATAAAGTCAACAAGGGAAAGCCATCACTGGCTCCTTATCGAAATACAAGAAAAGGACAATTCAAACTTGATATACATTTGCAATGTATATGGGCCAATGCATCACAAAGACAAGGTAATCTTTTGGAAGGATCTTTTCAAACTGAACGAGGACCTACGGGGAAAAAATCTAATTATTGTTGGGGATTTCAATGCCACCAAGTCGCAGCTGGAGAAACATGGAGGAACAAAGGTCAGGATCCATTTGGTGAGAAAATGGAGGACCTGATTTCAAATCTGGATCTGTTGGACATTCCTCTAAAGAACGGGAATTACACCTAGAGCAACAAAAGAGTCGGAGTAGGTCACATTGTGGCAAGACTGGATAGATTTCTGTTATGCTCTGTTTTCCTTCAACGAGATCTTATCCCTGCCTCCTTTACCCTACCTTCAATAGTTTTCGATCACAAGCCCATCGTCTTGACCTTAACCCAACCTGAAAACCTCGGCCCCATCCCCTTTCGCTTCAACTCGATCCAGCTGCAAGATGGTTCAACCAGCTTTATATGGGAGTCAAAACTAAGAGCGGTGCGCTCTGCTATCAAAAATTGGATAAATACTGGCTATAAGAGTCCTAGTAATCTTAAAGCTAGGCTTCAAACAAATATGGTCTCTTCATTTATGCATGGAAACAAAAGAAGTGACTCACACGCTTCTAATCCAGGAAAAGGAATTGAACTTAAAAACCTTAAATGCCACCAGGTAGGAGGAAGAGGAATTGCGAGCTAAGTTCGGGAAATTATGGCTCAAAGGAGGTGACAGTAACACGGAGTACTTTCACAAGCAAACCAAGGCTCACCGGAGCTACAATTTCATCAAATACATAAAAGACAAAAATGGTAATAAGATAGTTGGGCAGGAGGAAATAAAAGAGCACGTCTTCACTTACTTTCAAGACCTTTATACGGATAGTGAGGAGACAGACCCAGAAGCTCAAACAGACCTAATTTTGGGAATTCCAACACTCATTGAAGACGTAGAGAATAGAGAACTCTCCAAACCAATCATGGAGTTTGACATCAAAAATGCAATTTGGTCTCTTCAGGCAGACAAAGTGCCTGGGCCAGACGGATTCACCATAAACTTTTACAGGGATGCATGGGAAATCTTAAAAGAAGATTTGAAAAGAATGTTAAACTGGACCAAGAAAAAATATAAGATTGGCGAGGCCACAAACTCATCATTCCTATCCTTAATTCCAAAAGAAAACAACCGTCTCACGCTGGACCGCTTTAGACCTATTTCATTATCCAACACTTCATATAAGATCCTCTCCAAAATTATGGTCAACAGAATGAAGAACAACATGGGGCGTCTTATCTCAGATTTGCAAGGTGGTTTTATAGTCGGGCACCAAATACTGGATAACATAATTTTAGTCCAGGAAGCTATCCACTCCAGCATGGAAAGAAAACAACAAGGCATGGCTATCAAACTAGACATGGCCAATGCATTTGATAAGGTAAATCGTTTTTTCCTTTTTGAAACCATGGCCAAATTTGGCTTCTCCATAAGGTTCGCAAAATGGGCCAAACCCTGCATCAGCTTCCCATGGATTGCACCATTACTTAATGACAGACCCACCAAATTTTTCCAGGCAACTAGGGGCCTCTGTCAAGGCTACCCTTTATCCCCCTTCCTTTACCTTCTAGTGGCTGAAACAATGAGTAGGAAACTCAAACGTATGTAAGACTCTAGCGAGATAAAAGGCCTGAAGATAGCGAGAGGATTCAGAGCTGCAAACCACGCACAATTCGCAGATGACACCATCTTGCTAGGAGGGTCATCTACCATCATCGCATAAAGATTCAAAGGTGCCTTATATGTGTTTCTTAAAGCCTCTGACAGCAAAGTGAACTCTACTAAAACCAAAATATATGGATGGAACTGCCCACCTAGAACCTTGGCTAAGATAGGTAGGACACTTGGGTTTGAAGGCAATGCATATTGGAATTCCTTCAACTATCGCGGTATCCCAATCTTCAAAGGGAAAAAACGAGCCGCTGACTGGCAAGGGCTGGTCGATAAGATCAAAAAAAAATCATAGCATGGGGGACAAGATGGTTGAACACTGCCGGTAAGTTAGTCTAATCAAATCTCTGCCTATCCAATTTATGCTAGCTCAGTATCACTAGCTCCTAAAAAAACTATGAAAGACAACACCAGAGAAATCAAAATGTTTTTATGGCAGGGTGGCAATCAAAACCAAAGGAAATTCCACCTTGTGATCTGGAACGTAGCTTGCACTCCAAAAAACTGCGGTGGCACTAGGATAAAATACCCGAGCAAAATGAACCTAGATCTGGGAGCCAAAACACTCTTGAGAAATGTTTCTGGAAAGAGAGAATGGTGGAAGGAGATCCTACATAAAAAAATACATGAGCGGTGATAGAAGAAGATGTATAGACACCATCGATTAAGGGAAAAAAGGCATGCCGATTTGGGAGTTGTGCAAGAAGGCAACCAATATTCTACAGGACCAGCTCTATTGGATCCCCGGCAGTGGAAAGCAAATTAAGATCTGGGTCGATAATATAGGACCATCCTCCCAAGCCAAATTCAAGCTTAATTTCATAGAGTTGAAACGTTGGATGGATCAAGCAAACATAAGCACCTTGTACGATCTCTCAAGTTGGTCGAGTAGTGGTAGATGGGTCGGCTAGTCTGAATTGGAAGTGTCGAGTCACATGCGTGTAGATCATAATGCCTTCCTCTCCCTTCTACATGGGTTTTCTCCTATACATTTCAACCTACCAGATGAACGCGATTGGGGAAGCTCAGGCGCCTACGAGGTAAAATTTGGGTATCGTGTAGTAGTTGATCCCACAGGTGGCAACACGTATGACAAGAAATGGGCCTAGGTGTGGAGCAGCGATGGGCTGCCAAAGATTAAAAAGAAAAATTATTGGACTTTGGCCCATCAAAAAATTATGACCGTCGAGAACCTCAAGAAAAGAGGAATTGCAAGCCCTATGAGATGTGTGCTTTATAAAAATTATGAAGATTCCTTGGAGCATCTCTTCATTGAGTGCAAGTTCTCTCAGGAGGTTTGGCAGCGGGCCTTCGAAGACTTGAACTGGGATTTAACATTGCCAACAAACTGGAGTGATTTCTTCGATTGCTGGAAAGATTACTACCAGGGATCCCTATCTAAAAAACCAGACTTTACCAGAGCATGGGAAGATCTCCCAAGATATATTTGTTGGAAACTATGGACAACAAGAAACACTAAAAATTTTTAGGGAAAAAAACAGTCCTGGAAAATTTGTTGCCGCAGCAAAGGCACTTTGGGTGGAAGCTTTATCTATTAGGAAAATGGACAACATTAGTAAGGAACCTTTGACAAACGCAGAAAGAGCCTGGGATTCCAAATTTTTGGGAGGCACTTCCTTTACCCACCGAAACCAACTAATAAAAAACTCCAAACCTCAAGGTTGGCATGTTAGAATGAAGCTTGAAGACTTCAATCTGTGGTGGAAAATTTTTGGCTGCAACTCCTTATTCTTTGATGTGCCTCGAAAGGCAACCCCGGGCTAGCAGGGGCGAGTGGAGTCATTTTTTACTCTAAAGGAAATAAGATAAAAGCATACTCTTGGGGAATTAGAAAGCAGACAAATAATTGTGCCGAATGGCTAGCTTTAATCAAAGGACTAGAACTTGCAAGGAACATCGGCATTGAAGATTTGGTGGTTTTCGAGGACTTGATGATGGTCGTCAGAGAAGCAAGGAACTTGATGAAGAAGCACAAGAATCCAGTGACCAAGATGCATCACATCCTAAAATGCATGGTCAATGAATACAAAGCTATCAACTTCCTCCATCTACTCAGAGAAAATAACCAGCAAGCAGACATCATGGTGAATAAGGGTGTTGATCTAGACTATGGAGTCTTAGTCTACGATCAAAAGGATTACAAGAGGAACTGGATACCTTAACCAGGACAAATTGTTTTTCTGCATATGTTTTGTTTTTGCGCTCTTTTACTTGGGTAGTTTGTCGGGAGATATAGTTGCCATAGATTAGGGAAATACCATGAAAAATATAGGATGGTAAAGGAGGAACAAGGAGTCATGGATGTAGCCCTCCTTTGGGTGCAGTCCGAGCTCAGAGCTATGTAAGTTTTTTATCAAACTTTTTATAAAAAGCTACTCAACCGTTTTTGTTAAAAAAAAATACACCAAAATATCAAGTGAGAAAAGAGCATGAATTTCATTTTGTAAAAGTGGGTTTATAAAAAATAAACCTACCTCAAATTCCATTATTTTGCCAAATGTTAGAGGGGAGACTTATGCAACAATGGTTTACTAGGGAAGACTTTGGACTGGACATATTTTTTAAAGAGCCAAATTTGCAAGGGATTGTCATAGGTCACATCCAAAACAACAAAGGGGAAAATGAAGGTATGCAACTTGATTCTAATCATCTCAAAATTACCCTTAATTGATTAAAAAAAACCCATTCTTTTTGTAAATGTATTTCTATTAGTATTTACAATGCATTTTCAAGAAAAAAGAAGGATTTTAGAGTTACCCTCAATGCTACAAACCCTAATTTTCTTGTTGCTTCTCTTTTATTTTCCGTTGTTGCAAACTTTAGCATGGGGGTTTATTATCTTTACTATTTGGCATTCAAGTTTTTAAGGTAGTGAATATTTATTGACTTTGTGTATTTGTATATGGAGCTTTGGGAATCTATTGGATTGGGACCACTCATTGCATTGGATCCCAAACCATGTCATTTTTTGTTTTTTTAAATCCTTTTGTGCACTCTACATTGATACATTTTTATTTAGAACACACCATTTAGAGCAACCTTTTTTTTTAAATATCAACTTTAATGGTGCACAATATAGAACAATGATGTGCCAATGCAAAATATTATAGTAAGTGCACAACTTTTGCAATGTGTTTTTATTAAGAGAAATTGTTGAGTTTATCGATGCACATTGTACAATAACAATGCATCGATATGTATTATGTATTAAGTGCACTGATGTGTGTTGTTTTGTTTTACACACCGCCTAAACAAAACAAAAGCCTAAAATCCCTTAGTTTGTAAAACATATTTCATAATTTGTGTATTTCATTATGCAATGCCTTTATTAATATAAGTGTTGAGTATGTGTTATATTATTTCTATGTGGGTTGCTCCACCCTCCAATACTTGTCAATTAAGTCCTTATTTTTGTATGAGTGGGTGCAGTTGGGGGGATGTCGTGGAATACATGGATCTTGGTTAAGGGGATGAGGTTGTACTATAATATAGGTTAACGGATTAGGGTTCTTGATGCTGTGGAATACCTAAATATTGTAATGTGAGTTGTAAACAAAATACAATGAGAAAGTGAGAGGTGCGACTCTGAGTTTTGTTGGTTTTCCTGGTTAAGGGTTTCTAGGGTAAATCTATGTGTATTTTTTTTGTGCCATTGTCTAATCTTTGTTTTCCTTAAGAATATATATGCATTGTTTCACTTTACATGATTAAAACTTACATGTAGTATTACAATTTGATTATTGGATTTAGGGGGATACATTTGTTGCTAAGGATTTGATTCATTTGATAGAGCAAATTTATCTTGGGCCTGTGATAAACTTGGGTTCAGTGGGAGCTCTATGGTGGTGATCATATGTTGAAAGAAAATGGCGAGTAGTTTTAGAATCAAGATTGAGAAATTTAACAGTTAAAGCTTTGAGTTATGGAAGCTCAAGATGGAAGATATTATATATTGAGAACAATTGGTTGCTATGGATCCAAGTACAAAACATAATTCTATGGTGAAGAAGGTTAGGAGAAGCTAGAGAAAAAGGCGAGAAGTATAATTTGGCTATGTTTTTCAGATTTGATGTTGTTGAATATTTCTAGAGAAGACAACACAAAGAAATGATGGGATAAGTCACGGGGTTTATATCAATTAAAATCCTTGTTAAACAAGTTGTTACTTCGAAAGAAGCTATACCATCTTAGGATTGATGATAACGACTTAGTGATAGATAATCTAAATGTATTTAATACTCTAATAAGTCGAAATATGTTTGTTCATATTAAGATGGAGGAAGAAGATATGTTTATTACATTGTTATGTTTTTTACCAAACTCTTTGCATAATTTGATTGTAGCAATTGGTAGTACTACTCAATCCACATTAAAGTTCAAGGATATAGTGGCATCCTTGTTATTAGAGAAAATGAGGAAAAAAACCATGGATAGTCAAAGTAGGGATGCCTTGTTTGTAGAGGTCATTCCCTAGACATAAATAAAAATAATTCTTCAAGTGGGAGATCTAAATCTATAGGATATTCTTTGAGGAAATATTGGAAATGTGGTAAAGCTAGGCATTATAAGAAGGATTACATATAAAAAAATATTGATAAAGAGAGGAGTTTTGATGATTTTCCTTCCTTAGAGGTGGAGACCTCCTCAGAAGAGTGAGGGAATGTGTATCGTGATGTATGGATGATTGACTCAGGTGCTTCTTTTCATATGACTCTTCATAGGGAGTCATTTTGTGAATATGAGAAGTACATTGGAATCGTTGTTTTCTTAGTATATGACTCAATGACCAGAATAATTTGATGTGGAAGGGTTAAGTTGATACTCCAGGATGGAAGGATTATAACTCTCTCTAAGTTCTTGCACATTCCAAACCTGGCTAGAAACTTGGCATCCATTAGTAAGATGAGTGTTATAGGCATATAGGTCATGTTTGGAAAATAAACATGCAAAGTGGTTCGAGGATAAATTATCTTAATATAGGGGAAAATGTTATGGAATCAAAGATCGACACATATTGGAGAGAATGACCATTTAGCATTATATGGTAAATTTATGGTTGAAGGCATGTCGTATTGTACACTATATTTCAAATTATGTGAACATTACATATATAGTAAATGGATTCATGTAAGATTCACATCCGATGTTACAAGAGCAAAGGGAATCTTAGAATTAATACACAATGATATGTTTGGACCTATGCTTTCTCCATCATTAGGTAAATTTGTGTGTTATGTTTCATTTAAAGATGAATTTTCAAGGCATTCATGGATTTAATTCCTTCAAAGAAATACGAGGCCTTTGGAGAATTTAAAGAGTTTAAGTCTCTTGTAGAGAATCAGACATAGAAGAAAATAAAGGTATCGAGGAAATATAATGATGGAGAGTTCTATGGAAATGAATTTAAGGAGATCTATAAGAAGTATGGAATATAAAAGTGAAAGACTACTCCATACGCACCTCAATAGAATGGACTTGTAGAAAGAATGAATACGACATTGATGGAAAAGGCAAGGAACATGCTTATAAGTGGCGTTGTGATATGACATGAATTTTGGGAAGAGGTAATGGATACTACATGTAACTTGGTAAATCGTTCACCCACATTAGCATTGGTGGAAAAAACTATGCACTAGAGGTATGGACTAGTAAGAAACCCTCTCTTAAACATTTGAAAGTTTTTGGGCATGATGCTTATGTACATGTTCCAAAGAAAAAAGGAGTAAGCCAAATAATAAAGATGAAAATGTATCTTTAATGGTAATAAAGATAGTGTGAAAGGTTTTAAACCTTGGAACTCAGTAAATTAGAAGAAAATTTATAGTCACAACGTTGTTTTTAGAGATGTTAAATATGTTCCCAAACAAGAAATCCTTCCAAGGGGAAAGGAACTCGAGAAATAGAGTTTGTGTTGGAGGTTGAAAAATCGACTCAACAAAAGAAGATGAATAAGAAGAATAAGAATCTCATACTCTAGCTATGAGGATATCATCTAAGGAAAGAAGACAACCATAAAGGTATTCCCAACCTAATTTTCATTCTTGTTTTGCTTATCTATTCCGAATGGTGATCCTAGAGTTGTTAAGGAAGTAGTGGATTTAGACGATTGTAAAATCTAGAAGAGGACCATGGTTGGAAAAATGGATGCCTTGGATAAAAATGAAGCTTGGTATCTAGTTGAGTTGTCAACTAGAAAAAAAAAACATCGGTAGCATTGTTTAAGAAGAAGTTGAATGCAAAAGACAAAGTAGAGAAGTATAAATCCCACTTAGTGGCGGAGGGATATTCTCATGTAGAGGGAATTGATTTTGGTGAAATATTTTCTCTGGTTGCTAAATTAACTTCTATATGATTCCTTTTGTCTACTGCTAGTAATTTTGATCTTGAAGTAGATAAGATGGATGTGAACACAACATTCCTACATGTGGATCTTAAAATACAAAACTACATGAAGCAACCATAAGGTTTTAGAGTGGAGGGAAGGAAAGAGTTTGTTTGCAAGCTAAAGAAGTCCCTTTATGGTTTAGAGCAATCTCCTAGTATGTGGTACCAAAAGTTCAATATATACATCTTTAGACTGGGTTTTGTGAGAAGCAAGGTTGATCATTATGTATATTCCAAGCAGGTTGGTGACCACTTCATCAATATAGTGTTGTATGTCAATGATATGTTGTTAATATAAAACATGAATGTCATCAAGGATGTGAAATAACAACTATCCTCCAAACTTGACATGAAGGATCTCAATGTTGCTAACTTCATACTAGGGATGGATATTAAAAGAGATCATGCAAACAAGAAACTTTGGTTGAATTAGAGAAGATATGTTGAGATGATATTGTAGAGGTTCAGTATGTAGGAATGTAAACTGGTAAAGGTCTCTATTCCTATTGGTGTAAAGTTATCTACATATTAGTGTCCTAAGACACATGAAGAGGAATAATGCATGTCATGTGTCCCCTATGCTAATGTTATTGGCAGTTTGATGTATGCAATGATATGTACTAGATTGGATATTACCAATGCAATGGGAGTTTTGAGCATATATATGCCAAAACCAAGGAAGCAGCACTAAATAATTGTAAAGAGAGTATTCATTTATTTGTGTGGCACTACAAATCACACAATTTTCTACCAATGAAGACTTGGACTAGATAGCATGATAGATGTGGCATGGTTTGTTGATGTAGATTGGGGTGAAGATCTTGATCGCATAAGATGTACAGGTGGTTATATGTTTAACCTACTTGGAGGAGCTATCAATTGGATGAGTAAGAGACATGGTATAGTTGAAATCCCAAGCATATAAGATAAATGAATGGAAACAACCCAGACAAGTAAAGAAGTTGTATGGTTGCAAAGGTTATGTTCAGGTATTGGGTTTGTACAAAAAGTTGTAAGGATAGATTACAACAGTCAAAGTGCAATGTTTATGGCAAAGAACCATGCTTATCATTCTAAAACAAAGCATATTGGTGTGCAATACCACTTTGTGAGAAATATGGTTGAAGACAAGAAGGTGTTGCTATATAAAGTTGACACCTTGGCGAATGTTGTAGACTTATTAATGAAGTGTGTTTGTATCGAGAAGTTCTCTTGGTGTAGAGAATCTATGGGCGTTGTTGCCTAAAATTGTGACCTTATCAATACATGGGCCATGGTTTTTCAAAGAAACCAGCAAGTGGAAGAATATTGTTGAGTATGTGTTATATAATTTACATGTGGGTTGTGCAACCCTTAGATCCTTGAGGAAACGGGTTTTGGGGCAGTGCCCCAAAATTTTATTGGTGGTTAGTTTTTTTTTAAATGTGTAATCTAATCATGGTTAAGGGATTGATGTTGTAATCTAATCATGGTTAAGGGATTGATGTTGTAATCTAATATAGGTTAATGGATTAGGTATTTGTATGTGACAAAATACTTAAATATTGCATTGTGAATGGTTAAGAAAATACAATGAGAAAGTGAAAGGTGTTGCTTTAAGTTTTGTTGGTTTTCTTGGCTAAGGGTTTATAGGGTAAATATATGTGTGTTCCATTATTTAATATTTGTTTTAGTTAATAATCTATACAAATTGTTTCACTTCACAAGTTTAAAATGTACAAGAATATGGTTGATAGAAGATTGTGGAAAACATATAGCAGTGAAGGTGAGGAAAGCACATCCCAAGAAGAGAACACAACAAGTTCTTTTAAATTTTCATATGAAAGTAATTTATTTGAATTATTTGTATGTTTAAATGATGTGATATATTGTAAAGAAAAATCTTGAACAAACTCCAAAAGAAATTCTAGAATCTAAGTGGAAAAGAGAATAAATAAATTATGGAAATGTTGAAAAGAGAGGAATTATGCGGATTAAAGGCTGATCAATATGAATTTTTTCTTTGTTTGTTTACAATAAATATGGTTTTTAACAATAATCACTAAAATGTTTCAAAAAATTAATTTCATAATTGTTGAATATTGTGCAGGACCAACATAAAATGAACATAAGGTTATCCTCATAAGATCAAAATTATAAAATAAATAAATGATTATGAATTGGTCCTTAGTTCATTTGGAGTTGTGTTCAAAATTAATGAGAAGGAGAAATAATTTTATAAAAGTAGGAGGGATTTAGTGGAAAAACATATAGACGTTATTTTCTTTTCAACACAAAAACAATCCAATGACTCCAAGAATCAAGTTATATATAAAATGTAGTAAGTGTTTATGGAGCAATATTTAATGAGACATGCAAGACTTGCAATAGAAAACACATACAGTAACATAAAATGACCATTTAAAAAGTATTTTTGTTAAACATGTTTTTCTAATATGCATACACTAGTACAAAAAAATACTATATTAATATTTTTGTATATTTATTTTCATATAAATATTAATTAATTTTTTATTATTGATTTTTCATTTTTTAGGAAGACTAATAAAACTCCAAAGGACAATCAATGTGATATATGAAACATCATGTTGGTAGGGATGTTGAAAAAAGTGTACAAGGAACCATAGTTGCAATGTGGAAGGAACCATCCGAACAACAACATACATCAAACATATGTAGTCATTGATTTTTTCTATGTACACGGAGTTTAATTCTCACATAGAATTAAAATTTTCAATTGTTTTGTTGTTGCAGTAAATAAAACAAAATGAAACCCATTCAAGCCATCAGACATGATGACAAGGCATAAAATGGTTGATCACAAAGTTTTGTGAGTACTCGATGCATTTTCCTTAATTAAGTTTTCATATTTGTTGTAATGTGTACATTTTAAATGATTTACAATCATCCATGGACATTTTTTAATATGTGTTAACATACAAGAAGAGACATCCAATCATTTGATCAGCATTGGATTAAGTATTGGTTGTGAGCATAAATTGGAGTATCAAGGGTTAATTAAATAATTTGTAAGTAACTATGTTATTTTGCTTCTCTTATTTTATAATTAATGGAACAATAATGAATTTTAAGTTATTTCCATGCTTTGTCATTGCATATAAAATTCACAGGAAACAAAGTGTGGAGTGGATCCAATAGACTATATATTGAGAGATGGCATGAACCACGGTTTCAAAAGAATGTGTATTCTTTATGAAGCACTCACTACTACAATGCACTTTTCATTTTACACAATCATGTATATTATACTATAAATGTAGATACAATCATTGCACTTTTTCTCTATGTTCATGGATGGTACATGAAGAGGCACGATGTCAAAATCAATCCAGTCAACAAAACATTCCAAATAACCTAAGTACAATATATGGTGTAGGTGATGAAAAAATCAGGTGTGCAAGCATCTAAAGTAATGACAATAGTTTGAGAAATGAGTGATGATCACTAAAATTGAGTGTTACAAGTTGGATGTTTCAGAATGTTGTATGTGAAAATCTAACGTTATGTTTAATGTAGACATATTGTCCCAATTGAATGACAACATGCTATAAATAATTTAACAATGATTATTGACATTTTGAATATCGTGGAGCTTCATGTTTCCCTATTTTGCGTAACAAAGGGTCTCTTATATGTATATAATAAAATGAATTTATTATTCTATTGCATTGTCCAGTCTTGTAAAATGTTACGTTGTTCATTAAATAAATTGACGATTTACATTGTTACAATGAATAAAGGAGTAATTAGTTGGTATGTTTGTTTAAATGATACTACATATTAATGCATGATATGTCCAGCCATAATAATTAAAATATAAAAATCAATATTATTATAAAAGTATTTGATTTTCTGATTATAAGTTGAATTTTGTTAAAAAGAACAAAATGTCGCATTTGCATACCCAAAATATTGAGAAAAAAAATCAACATTGAAACATATCATTGCATTGTATTTAATTGAACTCAATGATGTGGTTCATACCTACTTACAATTGATGTGCTTAAATATGTGTCATGCATTGGTGCAAATACATGTAATAAAAGCATTGATGCATTTAAATGTGTATTACGCATTGGTGCGAATAAATGTAATAGAAGCGTTGGTGCTCCTACTGACAACAAAACACTTCTTCCTTAAAGCATATCGTTACTATTGTCATTATTATTAATGTTATAGTTACAAGATTTCATTGATGTGTTAAGATTTCATATGCTAAACTAGATATCATTAGTGTTCAATCCAAATTCACAACAGTAGCATATGCAGAATCACTGAAAGAAACACAATCACAATATAGACACAGTATTTGCCCTGGAAACCCTCAAGGGGAAGAAAACCTAGCAAAACTTCCTATGTATAAGATGTATAAGATAAAACCCCAAAACATGTATTCTCCTCCTTGTTGTTATGTCTCTCTCTCTCTCTCTCTCTCCTATGTGATACTCAAGTGAGTGAGTCTGTGTTATAATGAGGAACACAGCTCCTCTATTTATACACATTGTGTCAACTGACTTTTACCCTAAACTAGTTGGCCCCACTAAACTGTTTGAGCCGACTTCACCTAGGAAGACCCAAAACAATGTTTTATATTATTAATTGGGGTACTAATGACCCGACTTACAATGGAGGCTTTACCTCATGACTTTATGATGGCCAATTACAATAGTAATATCCTGACGGAGGAATAATAACATCTCCCTTCATCAGTAAAATACATTTATAATATCCTTTGAAGTTACAATATTTCAACACTCCCCCTTAATGAAAAGGGTATTCTACTGAAAACATCATCATAGACTATAAGAGTAATGAGAGAGAGTGTCTTCAACAATATCAAGGTAATACATATATATGTCATAGGATTTTTCAACATTCATCAGTAACTAGAATAGTTACTCTTCAATGTCTTTGTCTTCTGCAACACATGATCACTTGATCCTTCTGCAGCAACACTTCGATCTTTCAATCCTTCATAGCAGCACTTTGATCTTCTTGATCCTTTGTAGCAACAACACTTCGATCCTTTCGATCCCTTGCAGTGGCACTTCGATCTTCTTAATCCTTTGCAACAACACTTCAATCTTCTTGATCCTTTGTAGCAACAACACTTTGATCCTTTGCAGCAACACTTCGATCTTCTTGATCCTTTGCAGCAACACTTCGATCTTCTTAATCGTTTGCAACAACACTTCGATCTTCTTGATCCTTTGCAGCAACAATTTAATCTTCTTGATCCTTTGCAGCCGCACTTCGATCTTTTCGATCCTTTATCGCTATACTACCTGCAGTACACATGATCTCTTTGCGGGATGATCAATCCCTATCACTTAAGGACATAGGTACAAGGATTATGCAATCCTCCATCATCTTACTTCCCCTTAATGAGGAGGTTCCATAGTATTGACCAGTTGAATTGTCTACAACTAAATGTAGATATCGACCACACCTGGATGCAGGCCCTGTCATCCGTAACGACTCATCGTACTGCATCCTTAGCTTCAAAGCTAAGACCACTCCTGAGCGAGTGTTATACTACAGCATCTACATATACATGTAGGAATACTCTCCATACAAGAGTATTGTCTACATCAGCATATCTCGATCGCACCTAGGTGTCGACCCTCATCGTAGGACATCCTCAGCCCGTTAGAGCTAGGGCCACTCCATGCGAGTGTTATACTACGACGTCTGTGAGGACTCATCATAGAGCATCCTTGGAACTAAATCAAGGATCACTCCCAAGCGAGTGTTATTCTATGGCATATACATAAAAATGTAGGTATACTCCCCATTCAAGAGTAATGTCTGCAAAGCAGATCTCGACCGCACCTAAGTGTCATCCCTATCGTCCGTGAGGACTCATCATAGGACATTCTCAGCGTGAAATACAAGACCATTTGCAAGCAAATGTTATACTATGGTATCTATAAATGAATGTGGTTACTCTCCATGCGAGAGTAATGTCTACAGGGCCATCCTTAGCTAGTAAGGACCACTCTCATGAACAGAGTTTTATACCTTCAATACCATCCTCAAGAGAGAATACTATCGTCCACAATTTAATTTTGGACCTTGTCAGCGTCTTTAGGCATACATGGCCTCTTTCATACTGGAGCTTCACTATCATCCGTCATCGATGACAGTCTTATCATCACTCCCCATTTTTCGGGAGGATCTATATCATCACTCCGCTCCCCCTTTGTATGAGGAGGGTTCATATCTTCGACATGTTCTTCCTTTTTGAGGAGAGTCCATATCTTTGATTTGTTCCTCCTTTTCAAAGAGGGTCCATATCTTCATCATTCCTTATTGCAAGGAAAGTACATCGATACTCACATACTAGAGATTTATAGCTCCCTTTTGTACCATATCCCTTATATAAAACTATAGGATTTCTATGTGCTTTGATTTATCATGGAGCACATGATTCTTTGGCATCTTTATGCAACTCTGGTTTTCACAAAGAATCACTATGGTATCCAACTCCATGTCAAATAGACCTGACATCAGTTTCTAAAGCCATATTGCTTCACAGCTAATGGAGCAAGATGCTATGTACTCTGCTTCAGTTGTGCTGAGAGCAACACTGGACTATTTCTTACTAAACCATGAGATCATGGTGGATCCCAGACAATAACATCCACCCAAGGTTCTCTTCCTGTCTGTGGCACTTCCTGCCCAATCTAAATATGTATATCCATACACTCTGTAGTCATGATCTCTACCATAGTAAAGTCCAATATCTATCGTACCTTTTAGGTACCTCATCACATGCTTTGCAGCTATCAAGTGAACTTGTCTAGGTTTAACTAGGTATTGAATTAAGGTTCACAACAAAGCATATAACTGGCCTTCTATTTGTCAGACACATCAATGGCCCAATGATATGTCTGTATTGATTCATATCCACTAACTCTGATGAATCGTCATATAACAACTTCAAATTGGTGTCCATGGGTGTGGCCATGGATTTACAATCCAACATATCAAATCTTTTCAAGATTTCTACTGCATACTTTCCCTGGTTCAGAAAGATTCCTTCTGGTCTCTGCCACACTTCTAGCCCGAGGAAATAATGCATCAATCCAATATCTTTCATCTCAAATTATTCAGCTATCTTCTTCTTGCCCTCTGTGATCTGTTTCCCATTTCTAATCATAAATAGATCATCCACACACAGTAATAGTATGACTGGTTCATCATCCATAACCTTCATGTAAAGGTTAAGATTGGCATTACTCTTGGTAAAGCCCAAGTTTGTCAAGAATCTATATATTCTACCATACCAAGCTCTAGGAGCTTGCTTCATTCCATACATATCCTTTTTCAACTTACATACATGAGTAACTCTATCTTCGACTTCAAATCCTTGTGGTTGTTCGATGTAAACCTCATCCTCAATCATATCATTCAGGAAGGTTGTCTTTACATCCATCTAGTGTAGATCCCACTTCATCATGGAAGCAAGTGTCACGGTGGTTCTGATGGAAGTGTACCTTGCTACTGGAGCAAATGTCTCTTCATAATCAATTCCCTCTTTCTGAGAGAATCCTTTAGCCACAAATATTACCTTGTACTTTTCAATACTTCCATTAGCAACATGTTTTATCTTGTAGATCCATTTCGAAGATACCACACTCTTTTTTTCTAGTTTGGGTACTATATCCCAAACATCATTCTTCATTATTGACTGGTATTCTTCCACCATTGCTTCCACCCACTCTTTCTTCTGAGCAGCTTCCTCATAGATCGTGGGTTCTTGATCTACAAGGTCACACATCAAAGCTACATAACTGGAGTATGGCTTTGATCTTTTGCTTGTTCTTGTGGAGCCTTCTGGAGCTCCATATATCTCTGCTTCTTGTATGATTTCTCTTACCCAAGCAGGTTTTCTCTTTCGAGACATATCCATAGTAGGGGTTCCTGAGGTTCTAGCATATCATGATCTTCTTATGCTACTATTTCAGGAGAGGGTTATGCTTCTATCATTCTGGGAGGTACATCCTCTTCATGTACTTCTTCAAGCTAACACCTTTTGGATTTCTTAAAAGTTTTCTCTTCATCAAATCTTACATCCCTACTAATCTCGATATGATGGAATCCTAAAATGTATATCCTAAAGGATTTGGAGACTTCACAATATCCAACAAAATATTCCCTTCTTTCCAAAGGATCTAACTTGGTTCTCTTTTCTTTCGGAATATGTACATATACTAGACAACCAAATATCTTGAGATGGCTCACTTCAGGTTTCTTTCTTGTATACATCTCCTCAGGAGTCTTGAATCTAAGAGCACTGTGAGATAATCTATTCTGCACATATATGATTGTTCTTGCTGCTTCAACCCATAGGTGCGTGGGGAGGTCTTGGTAATGAATCATTGTTTTCACTACTTCCATAATGGTTTTATTCTTTCTTTCTGCAACACCATTCTATTGAGGATTATAGGGAGTGGTTAGTTCCCTCTTGATTCCTGCCTCCTTGCAGAATGCTTCAAATTATTTTGAAGTATATTCTCCACCATTATCCGATCTCAGTGTCTTGATTCTTCTTTTTAAATGGTTCTCTATCAAGGCTTTGAATTCCTTGAATTTCCCGAACACTTCACTTTTGTTCTTCAAGAGGCATATCCATGTCTTTCTTGAATAGTCATCAATAAATGTGACATAATATTCATACCCCCTTAATGATATGGAGGGCATAGGACCACATACATCACAATGAATTAATTCCAATGTACCTTTAGTCTTTGTTTCACTTTTCGAAAAGGGATTCTTGATCTTCTTTCCTCTTGCACATCCTTTGCAAGTTCCCTCATGATCAATCTTCAGATCTGGTGACCCTATTACCACCTTGCTCACATAGGGAAGTGCTTTATAGTTGATGTGAGCAAGCCTCCTATGCCATAGTTCACTTGAACTAGTAGTCTCATGGACAAGGGTTTTCTATGGATGTCCTTTGAGTTTGTACAGTCCTCCTTCTTCTTCTCCAATGACCACAACATCTTCAAGTGTCTTTCCTTTGGACCACATAAGTACTTGTCCATATATAAAAGCAACTCTATATCCTTTCTTATCTAGAGATGATATGGAAAGTAAGATCTTTTTCAAACCTGGTACATACAATACTTCCTTCATCTTCATGGAAGTGGCATAGTCAAGCTTGTAGCTTGATTCACCAATATCTTTGATGGGATATTGATAGTCATCTCCTAATGACACTTTCTTAGGAGAGTTATTTTCTTTAAGTCTTGAAAGAGTTTGCTTCTTCCCTTTCATGTGATTTGAAGCACCACTAGCAATAATCCATGTGTCTTCTCGAGGTGTTACAGACCCAGAGAGTGCAGAGAATGGTACATATTCCTCTACATCTTATTCTTTTGTCAGCCTCTTTCAAGGTCTTTCTTCTTCTTCATCCTCATATTCAGCTATATGGGCATGATGTCTTTTGTTGTTTTTCTTCTTTGGTGATGGAAACTCTCTGAACAGGTGTCCTATCTTACGACAGTTATAGCATTGCTACTTTGAGTAATCTTTCTTCTGATTGACTCTTTTCTTTTGAAACTTCTTCTTTGAAGGTTTATGACTACCTTTCTTGAATTTTGATTATTTTATTCCTTTAGTATGGATGGATAGAGCCTTATCATCTTCTCTTAGTAGAGCTTCTCTGTTAGCTACTCTAGCTTCTTCTTGAATGCAATCTTCCCGTACTTTGTCAAACTTCATACTTTCTTTTCTGGCACACAGAGTTTGTATGAATGAATCCCAAGGTCTAGTGAGACCATTGAGAGTAGTCATATCTAGTTCATCCTCATCAAGGGCGTCTCCAATAGCACTTAGTTGTTCACTGAACTAGGAGACCCTTGTGAAGTAATCTTGAATTGATTCTCCTTTACACATCTTAGTTCCCTTCAGTTGAGCTCTCAAATTCATCTTTATGTTGATGTTCCTTCTCTCATACATTCTAGAAAGTGCATCATTCATTTGCTTTGGTGTCTTCTTAGATGACACTTGATTGATCAAGTGATCTTTGATAGAATTAACAATGATCCTCATTGCCTTGATTAGGTCTTGTTCATGCTTCTCCTTTGCTTCAACTTCTGTTGGTTCTGCAACTTCATCCTTGATGTACTTCTCAAGACCATTCTCTTTCAGAATGAGACCAATCCTATACTTCCATGATAGGAAGTTTCTATGCCTTCAAATTTGTCGTCAAGCTTAGTTCTTGGGTTATCCTATCCAGTAGGTCACTAAAAATTGAAATTTATCAAAATGAAAAGTTGACCTTACCAGGAGATGTGCTTGACTAAGGCCAGTTGCTTGGTTTAATTGATTTCTAGAGATCCCAAATCTTCACCCTTCAAATCTTACTTGCAAGGTTCCAATTTCTGCAAAATTTATGGTTCTGGTTTTTTGTAGTTTTCTGGTTCAGGGCCAAACTAGGGTTTGGCTTTTGTGGAGATTCAACCACCCAAAAACTTCAATCCTGGGCTCAATAGATGCGCTCTATGAAGGCATAAATTTCTATGCAATCATATCTTCTAAATTCCAAACTTTTGCAGAAACCCTAATTTCTTCTAGAGGGAGAGGAGAGAGAGTTTCACCTTGTGAAAGATGTCATATTCAATGTAGCTCTGATACCATGTTAAGATTTCATACGCTAGACTTGATATCATTAGTGTTCAATCCAAATTCACAACAGTAGCATATGCAGAACCACTGAAAGAAACACAATCACAAGATAGACACGATATTTATCCTGGGAAACCCTCAAGGGGAATAAAACCCAACAAAACTTCCTTTGTATAAGATGTATAAGATAAAACCCGAAAATAGGTATTCTCCTCCTTGTTGTTCTATCTCTCTCTCTCTCTCTCCTATGCACTACTCAAGTGAGTGAGTCTGTGATATAATGAGGAACACAACTCCTTTAATTATACACATTATGTCAACTGACTTTTACCCTAAACAAGTGGGCCCCACTAAACTATTAAGGCCGACTTCACCTAGCAAGACTCAAAGTAATATTTTATATTATTCATTGGGGTACTAATGACTCGACTTACAATGGAGGCTTTACCTCATGAATCTATGATGACCAATTACAATAGTAACACCCCAAAGGAGGAATATTAACATCTCCCTTGGGGTACATCAGTAAAATACATTTAGAATATTCTTTGAAGTTACAATATTTCAACATGATGTATGCACACGTGTTTTTACCTGCACATAATGAGTTCTTTTAGCTAGCGTATATATATATATATATATATACATACAAACAACAAAGCGGAGCTCTCAACACTATGGGAAACTATGAAGATTGCAAAGGATAAACAGATAACGAGATTGCACATCTATGGAGACTCTAAATCTATAATAGACTGGGCAACAGGAAATAATAAAATTAGAGCTCCACATCTGCACAACTTGCTAAAGGAAATACGTGCACTACAACCAGCCTTTGAAATAGTCCTCTTCAATCACATTTGCAGATAGCATAATACAGAAGCAGATACCCTGTCTAAGCAGGCTTTAGCCATACAGTCGGGGATCATTGAAGGAGATGTCATCGTAGAAGGCAAAGCCACTATGTTTTACACTCCAATATGACAGGAAGAGTGGCGAATTATTTTTTGTATAACAAAACTCACGGTTCTATGCAAAGGACGTAGTCATGCGGGTCGGCTTAAATGGTGACTGCACACCCAAAAATTGACAGAAGCATAACAATCAGGCAGAGATTTTGAATGATGGAAGCAACATTCACGCAACACGTTTTCATGAATAAATGAATTTATGCAAAATGATTGTTTGTTCTTATGAAAAGCATAATAGGCAGATCAATGATGTCAGCTCTCTGAGCAACGCAATGATGTCAAGCTCTCTTGAGCAATTAACAATGTAAGCTCCATGAGCAATGCAATACTGTAAGCTCTTTTGAGTGGTCCAAGTTATTCAATGAATAAAGGATTTTTTTCTCAGGAAAAAAAAATCTATCTATCTATCTATCTATCTATCTATATATAGTTGTGGTGCAATGGTGTGTAATATTGATAGAGCAACCTCTTGATTCTTTAATATCTAAATCATGCACTAGGGTCTAAAAAATATGTCATAACTACAAGTTAAGATAGATATTTGGAAGCCTTAGTGCACATCAAAACATAGCACAACGGTGTGTATAAATACACATGGCATCAATGCATATTATCGATAATGGGTGCATTAGTGAGCACTATCAATATAAGCGCATTAACAAAAAGCCTCCACTAGAACCTTTGACCACCCTAAATTTTTAGTGAAAATCCATTAAAATATTCTCTAGCAATAGTGAGAGTTTTAGTGGTATTTTTTTTATAGTTTTGACCAATCTTGTAAAACTATTAACACTGCAAAACCTTAGTTAGAAGGTGTTTTCCTCACAGTGAATATTACATAGCGAAATAGGTATGCATTTGACAAATGATGAGGGGTCTTATGCTTAGAGGTAAGGGTTATAAACGTGGAATTCAAGACTCCTAACACCTTCCTTGATAATATATATTTCTCGACCATTCTCAAAAGATCTCCCTCCAACATATCATAGAAACTAATATAGATTTAATTTCCCACCCATCAAGACATGGGATTTGTTGCTTTCAATTCTTCCTTTATGGCTTCTACTTCCAATTTCTTATTCATTTGATCATAAATGATGCTAAGAAAGAGCCTTAGGATTTTCATAATTTCTCCAATGTCAACACTCTTAGGATCTTTGTTTTTTTTTAAGTGTCACTTACCAACTTCAACTATTTCCTTGAATGTTTTTTACCCTAGAACCATATGGATTACCTATTTCCCAACTAATATTTACATTTCTTCTATGATTTGCAACTTATGGATGAACTTATTGTTATGGTCACCTTTAGCAACCACGTGGCTTTGCTTTTAAGCCTCTACTCTACCTCCTCTTTGTTTAAAAGTTCCTTCTTTTTTCCTTTGAGCTCTTTTAAAGTACATAATTCCTCCTTAGAGAAAACAATTGTCTCATTATTTTCAAACATAGATTTTATACCTTCTTCCACCTCTTTTAGGTCATTTTGATTTTTCAAGGCATGGTTCCTTGGCCACTCACCTACTACCCCTTTCATCCTCTTTAAATTGTCAACAAACTGTTTCATGGTTGAATCATCAAAGTTTATATCAAATGACTTTCATGACCTTGCTACAAGGTCTCTAAAATCCCCCTCATTCAACCTTGAGTGGTTAAATTTAAAGGGTGCAAGGGGTTTCCAACCTTCAATTTCAACTTGTAAAAGAATAGGAAAATGATTTGAATATCCTCCAGAACCAACCCAAGTTTTCATCCTAAAACTATCTTCCATTAATTTTTCAGCAACAAGAAGCCTATTTAACCTCTTAGATATACCATCTTTGCCTCTTGTGGAATTTCTCTAGGTTGGAACAATTTTGACTGGTCCACATCAACAAGTTGTCTGTTCTAACAAAAGTGAGAGAAAAGGTCTACACGAGGCTCACCTCGCCACCTTCCCCAAATATCCATATGACTAATGGTTAGGTTGAGATCCCCTCCAATAATAACATTATCACTTTTCCAAATACCAAAGTCTCAAAGCCCATCCCGTAATTTTTGTTTTTGTTCCCATGGGACTCATACAAATTTATTATTATAAATATTTTATCCAATCCCTTAGATATAACTTATAGTACAATACTTGCATGTAAGACAATGGAATATTGAGGATCAAATTTAAAATTCCACTTACAAACCAAACCCCTCAATAGACCCTAAAAGAAAAAAATCTAATGTTTCAAAAAATAAGACAAAAACTCCACTACATTTGACCCAACACACAGTTTCTTAGAGTATAATGACATTTGGCTTGTGAACTATAGAAATTCCTTCTAGGCCTTTCTACTAAAGAGCACCCCTAACCCCTCTCAAGTTCAAAGAGAAGATAATCATTAGGACACGAAGTTATGTATTTCCTACTCCAAAGGCCCCACAAATGATAAGATGCTTCCCCTCTTTGACCTCTTTATTAACCTGGGATTTTGCTTTGGATATATGAGCTTTCTCTAGACTAAATATGAGTAATCTTGATCAAAATTCAAACCCCCTTCAAAGGCTCTCGATTCCTTTGTAGAAATTGTTTTTGACCTCAAATGGTAAGAGGACTTGAAAGTGGACTTTTGAGATTTTCACAATCTTCCTTGGAAAGATCCTTTGATTGAATTTCAACCTTAACTAGATAAGCCTTAAGAGACGCCAAGGCCCTGGGTTTCTTACAAGGGGAAGACCTTGGCTTCACCCCCTCTAAGAGACAAATCCCTATGCCCTTGGATTGATACCTTTGATGAGGACTCATTGGATACCTTGGGTAAACCATTAGAGTTGGGAAAAACATCAAACCCAAGTTTCACTAGAGGGGGGGCTTGATCCTTAGAGCCACCATCCCTTAAACCTTCCTTGTTAGAATTGAAAAATGTTATACAATGAACAAGAGAGGGGGAATCATCATGAACTATTAAAAATATTGAGGGGAATATGAAATAAGCATACCTTGACTGGCTAAGAGTATCCTTGCTCATTACGATATTCTTTGAATCCTTAAGGATTCTCCAATTGTACTCTAGGATACCAACACTTATCTTTTGTAGGAGATAAATGAGGCTTAAAAGATTGAGATTCTAGATGTTCATTTCCCACCAAATTCACCAAACAAGCCTTCAAATCACCAAAATAATATGGCTTCTTGACCCATATCTTTTTCGAAAGACAGGCTCCCTTAGGGTTTTAACTTTTTGTCATCCTCCCACAAATGCCCCATTTCATGACAAGTGCCACATTTGAAAGGAATTTTCTAGAGGCCTAGCTTTTGGATAAAAGACCAGGACACCCAAACAATCTCCATTTATACTAGTAATCCCTCTCTCAAGTCCACCAAGACTCTTACCATTCTCACATCCTCTTTTTCCCCAGCACTTGTCCTCCAAAGCAATAAAATGACCTAACTGACTCCCAATACCTTCCAAGATTCTCTTCTTCTAGAGTTCCACTGGGAAGCCTAGTAATAAACCCATATCTATTGCAAATATGTGGGTTCCTTTTGTGGGTCAAACCCTACTTTCCACTTCTTTAGACATAAATTGGATGGCTCCTAGAACTAATATTGCCTGAGAATAATCTATGTGCCACTAGAACTCTTCACTAAAAAGGAAATCCAACAGGAAACTAAGAGATGACAGACTAACATATAACCAAGAATAAACATCCAAACCTCACTCATTTGTTGCCTCAAATATTCTCCTTTCATCATTTTTCCCACAAAACTCCCTATGAGTTCCCTCTCCATTAAACCTTCCACATAAGTCAAACCCACATATAGACCAACAATCATCCTCACTTTCTTTGGTTTAACCCTGATACAATTCCAAGTTATTTTATTTCATTTTTCCCTTTAAACCACCTTTTCTCTTCGAGAAACTTTGCCACCAAAACCCCAACCTTCTTGCCATTGGATAACACTTCCGCACCTTATTCCAACACTAGATACCTTTCACTACCTATATCACGACTCAAATAAACCAACTCAATGACTAACTCGAAGTTTGCAACATGCACAGAGCCAAAGATTGAATGTTGAAAAAAATACCGTGTTGGAACCTTATCATACTTAGTTTGGATATCTTTCTTTTGCCCCATGCAATGATAGCCCATGACTATCATTTCCCTCATTTTTCCCTCCCACTAAGATCCTTAAAGGATCGGTCCCATCCCATACCTTCACACTTGTTGCACCGAAGAGGTGCATTCTACAACCCAGTAGGGGAGAGATGTGTAACTCCTTCCGTGCTCATCCTAGAGTTGACACGTGTCTTTAAAAATAATAAAACGTTATTAAAAATAACATACGGGCTTAAATTAAATTTAAAAGTTATTTAGAATTGCATATAAATTATATAAACTAAAATCATAAACATTAGATTACACATTTCCTCAAACATTTTTAATTCTAAAAAAGTGTTTGCACCTTGAAAGATTTGATCCCTCTCGGTGCTTGGTAGATCCCCTTTTAAATGGATCTATGCTGGTTGTAGATCCTCCACACACAGTGAGCCTTTGTCTAAACCTCGATCTCCTCGATCTTCATTAGATGATACCACATATTTATTCAACACTTTTTTACTTCAACAAATCCCCACAAGCTCATGGTGGGACCTAAAGATCGAGATGGGACTAGGGACACCATCATACCCAAAGTCAATTACTCCAAGGTGGTTGTACACAGTAAAAAAAACTCCCTCCTGTGTCTTGCAAACCCTAACACTATTTTTGCATGCCTTTATACCTTAAAATTTATATACATCTACATATGTGAATTTTTCTAATGAATGGCTTACACTTGATACCTTTTTGTTGAACAAAGATTAATAATGAGGTGAAATGTGGTCTTAGAATAGAGCCTTTACAGACCTTTATATTAATTTTGGATACCTCTTGATTGGTGATTTTTAACAACTAATGCCTGGTTATGTAGACGTGGCTACAATATCCCCCAACCTTTCTTTTGCTAAGAAGATGACAGAGGCACCGTTTCTAACATGGGTTAAGTGAAAGTTGCAAGATTTTTATGTCTATTGACGCCCAAATGATTTATATCAGATTCAATGGAATTATGATTAGTAAATCTTTTCAATTGGTAGGTATTTCGATGATTATGTCACTGAGAGAATGGATGTGCTTCTGGCGGCTGCAAGCTAAACTCTCGACCATTTGCACCCAAAATTCGGTGACTTTTTAAACCAAAATTCTGCGGAAATTGTTCACATGATAGTTTTCAATGATTGGAATTGTATAATTTAGGTGCCCCAGGGGTAATCAAAGGTCCTGAATCCATTTTTGCAATAAAAATTGCAATTTCAATACTAAAAATCTCATTTTCAACAACAAATCGTGTTGTCGGATTTCGACCAAAGTTACCATGAAAGGTGCAAATGGTCGAGAGTTTAGCCAACTCCGTTGCAAGTGTGGAGAAAATTGTACCTGCGATTCTTGCAATTGCAAATGAGTAATAAGATATTAATGGTATCATCATAAGCATTTAATACGACAGCAATATGTTTGATGATCGTTGGATCTTGAGTTGCTTGAAATCCAACGGTCATCAAACCTGCTGCAACCGCATTAAATGCTCTGCAGCATGCTAAATATTGCTTGCGAAAGACCATCGACAGATGTTCAAGACAAGGTTTAGATATAAATTATGGAATAAGTGTTTGTACTAAGTCATGCCACGACTCTATGTGCATACCAAAAGCCTCTCAATGACAAAGACTTCAGTTTAATGCAATACATAATATATAAGTTTTATTTTCTTGTATAATTTTTATGACCTATGTGATTCATTGATGGTGTTTTTTTGCGCCATTAAATTTTCCCTTTGCATGGATGGTTGTTGAATAGATTCTTCCCATCTGCAATGATAGTGTTGGTAACATCTAACCTGTAACTTCTTGGATTGCATCAATTTTTTTTAGAACTTTGGTTACCATGCATATTAAAGTTGATCAAAGTTTCGTCCAATGTTTTATCTCATCATTTAAAAATGAGGTTCAAATACAAAAGTAAAATTATGGTCTCATGTTTTTATAATTTATATAATTAACATAAAAAATGTTGAAGAATTTATATATCATAATGTAATGGCAATTGAGTCAATCGGTCAACAAAATATCATTTTAAGTAGACTCTGTAGACTAGAAGTAGTTCTGAAGGAGAGGATATTGGAGAGGATATTTTGTAGTCAAAATGCAGGATCTAGGATTTGTAGTTTTGAAGGAGAGAATATTATTAAGTTAAAATGCAATTTTTTTATCAGAATTGTGAGTATTAGCTTATGGTTTAAAAAAGAGGTTTTATTGTATATTTATGAATCGAGATATGGCCTCTGGGTGGAATTTTTTAATTGTTAACAATTAAAATAGAATAGAGATAATAACATTAGTTGGAGTTGGTAAATATTTAACCATTAAATTACAAGAAATTAATTATTTGTTTTTTTTTGTTTAAAAAATAACTATTTATGAGTTATGAGTTAAAATAAAAAGAAATGGCTAGGCTAAAGCACATGTAATCCTATTTCAAACTTCATTTCACCATTCAAATTATGGTTTGAATGTTCTACAGTTTTTATGGTGGTATGCATATAGATTTTGATACTAAACTCAACTATCTTTTTTCTTGGTTATAGTTGACATACATCTTGGTTTTGGTAGAATTACGCTTAGACATCTCCATGCTCTAGACACTCTTGGTAATTTAATTCTAATTGATTTGCGAGATGATTTTGGTATTGGTTATCAACTCGTTAGCACTAACCCTTTTTTGAATTCGTTGGTGACATGTTTCCCTTATTGTCCATTCCAATGATAGTCACAAAAGAGCACACAATTGGTCTTTTACCTTCACATAATTCCATGGTCATTGAAAGATTGTCGCGATCTTGTTCCATCAAAGGTATTAATTGTGCAAACCTTTAAGTGGATATTTAATACTCCTGGTTGGAAAATGCTACAATTTTTATATCTTAAAACATGATCACCAATTTTCTAGGCAATTGCGTCTTTATTTCGATATTCCATAGACATAGCTATAATTTCCTTTGAAAGTGCCCCTTTCATGAACCTTTAAATCCCTATTTTGTCTTAATATGTTTTTTTTTGCAATTACTGTTGTCGACAGTGCTACCAAGGCGCTTGAACCAGAGAAAATAAAGATCTCCTTACAGCCTCCGCTTGCAGTAATGTAAAGCCTAAATCCTTACTTTTAGGATATATACAAAACCTTTAGAATAGAGATTTTAAAGCAAGAAACATAAATTTCTTTCATTATCTTTAGCTTGTAACTATCTTTAATGATTTGTATCCATGTTATTTCACCATGCAACTGTTGAAGTTTAGTATGATTATCATGTATTATTGCATGCTAGACCTAACATTCTATGATCTCCTCAAAATACTCAAGGCACACACCACTTTGAGTTTACGTGGCGCAACGGTAGAATGGGGACTGAAGGCATCAGTAAACGCCTCGATCGTTTTCTTATTGCAAATTCCCTGATACCCTCCTTGGGGGTCTTCAAGTCTTGGACCACTTGCATGGACCTCTCGGACCATTTTCCTATTTGTTTAGAGTGGAGTAATCTTAAAGGGCCTTTTGATTATCCCTTCAAGTTTAACCGTTCTTGGCTTGATGACTCTGACTTCATCGACTGGTTTAAATGCTGGTGGTCCTCATCTTTCAAAGTTGATTCTCATTCCAATATAGAAGATCTTTGCCTTACCTTGCGCAAGCTTAAACATGCTACTAAAAAATGGACGAAGGACAAACTGGCTAGTTTAGATATCGAATCCACAAATCTGGAAGCTGCCATTGAATCTATTCTCGCAGGTCCTTCTAAGGGCATTCTCACATTGGAACAAAGTACTCATCTATCCCTACTTAATGCCAGAAGGCTTAAAATCCTGGAACATTACCATCTAACCTGGCAGTTAAAAAGCAGAATCAAGTGGGCTCTTCAGGGAGATGCCAATACGAAGTTTTTTCATGCTGTTGCTTCGGGAAGAAGAATGCATAATACGACCTGGTCTCTTGAAGACCATGAAGGCATGCTGATAGAGGATGAGATTGCTTTAAAGGAAATGGGCAAATCTCACTTCTCTGATAGATGATAACTCTACCAGTTTAGAACACCAACTGAAAGTGGTCTCCCTCTTCCCTAGACTAATTCCTAGTGAGCACTCCTCCCTCCTCTCCCAGTCGGTCAGTCTTTTGGAAATTGAACTCTCTCTTAAAGCCTTCAAAAAAGATCGTAGCCCTGGCCTGGATGGTTGGCCTGTAGAATTCTACTTGCATTTTTTGATCTTCTGAGTCCTATCCTTATAAAGACTATTGATCAGACTAGGATCACAGGCTATATCCCTCCCTCTTTGAACTCCACGTTCCTAGCTCTGATCCCTAAAAAGGATAAGCCCTGGACTTTTGCTGATTTTAGACCCATCTCTTTATGCAACCTCCTCTACAAACTCACTGCTAAAGTTATAGCCGGGAGACTTAAGCCTTTCTTGGATTCGGGCATCTCTCAGGAACAATTTGGGTTCCTTAAAGACCGTCAAATTTCCGAGCCTATTGGCATTGTGCAAGAGGTCCTCCACTCTGTCAAAACTAAGAATCACTGTGCTTTTGTCCTCAAATTAGACCTTTCCAAGGCTTTTGACCGTGTGGACTGGACATATGTCAGATTGATCTTGATTCAAATCGGTGTCCCCCTTCTCACTGTTAATTGGATTATGGGCTGTCTCTCTTCTGTCAATTTTGCGGTCCTGGTCAATGGGACTCCTTCACCTTTTTTCACTGCCTCTAGGGGAATTCGACAAGGATGTCCTTTATCCCCTCTCCTCTTCATCCTTGGCATAGAAGGTCTTAGTCTTCTCATCCGGGATGCTAGAGCCAAGGGTCTTATTCGGGGGATAAAAATCTCACCCTCTCTCACTCTTTCCCACCTCCTCTTTGTGGATGATGTGATTCTGATGGGCTCGGGTACTCTCCTAGACTGGTTTGCTTTTGATGTCATCCTTGAGACCTTCTGCAAAGCCTCAGGAATGAAGATCAACATTGAGAAATCCTGTCTTCTCTACTGCAATTTTGATACTAAATGTCAAAATGTCTTTACAAATGCTCTGCCTTACAGAATGCTGCCCCTTCAATATGGTTTCTCCTACCTGGGTTTTTATCTGAAACCACTTGGATATAGAGTAAATGACTGGCTTTGGATTCTTCAAAAAATGGAAAAAAGGATCAGTCACTGGACATACCAATACCTCTCTCTCAGGGGAAGATTAGTCCTTGTTCAGTCTGTTTTGTCAAGTATCCCTGTTTATTGGATGGGACTTGCTCCAATCCCTGCCACTATTTTGCAAAAGCTAAGAAGAATCATGTTTAACTTCCTTTGGGGTTCCACTGACAGTAAAAAAAGGTACCATTTGGCAAGATGGAGAGACCTATCATGGCCCAAGAAATTTGGGGGATGGGGGATAAAAAACCTCCATTGGTTCAACCTGTCTCTATGTCTCAAAAACTTTTGGAGGGTTCTCCATTCAAACGGGCTATGGTTTCAAGTTCTCCATTCTAAATATTTAAACTGTTCTTCGGTGGTTGATTGGCTCAGAAGGAAAAGTTTTAGCACTCGGTGTGCCTCTATTATTTGGAGAGGGTTTTTACAGTCCCTTCCATGGATGGGTGCTCATTTGTCTTGGCAGGTAGGAGATGGTAAAAATGTTCTCCTTGGCATTGACCCAATTATTGGTCTTCACTCCTCTTTCAGCCTACCGGAGGATTTAAGAACATATCTTGAAGACATGAATATTTGTACCCTTGAGCAGGCCCGGAATACTCTCCAGCACGCACAGAATTACTGGTTAACTGCAGAGGATTTAGATCTCGGGGGTCCTTATAAGATTTTGTGGATGGAGTATATTGAAGGCCTCAAGGGAGCTGGTATTCGGCTCACTGATCATTCTAATGTTCTTATCTGGACAAATAAAAAGAACACAGGCTCTTTATCTGCTAAAGATGCATACGATAGCATTGTTAATTCTTGCTTGCACCCGGTAGCTAATCTGGTTGACTCCCTTCTTTGGTCTATAGCTCTGCCTGCTAAAATTTATTGTTTCATTTGGCTCTCCCTTAGAAATAAGATCCTCACCTGGGAGAACCTACAGAAAAAAGGTTTCTGTGGACCTGGTATTTGTGTATTGTGCTATGCTGATGAAGAGATAGTTGAGCATCTTTTTATCAGGTGTAAGATATGGAAAATGGTCATAGAACATGTTTGTGACATTTTTAATCTCGCAGCTTTCTCTCCCAATGTATCTCTGGGAGAAATGATCAGTGGATGGATAGGGAATTTGCCCAGGAACTCGCAATTCTCTACGCTCCCTTTCCATATGATGTGGATCTTTTGGAAGGTACGTAATCGGGCCATTTTTTATGGGAAAAAAAGGAATACTTACAGTATGATTCAGCAGATTATCTCTACTGTCCAAGCTGCCCCGAAGCTGTCAGTCCCCAAATATAAAAAAAGAAGGAACATTGGGCCAGCCCCTTGCATGAATTACCCTAGTGGTTTTATGGATGGAGCTTCAAACAGTATGTTTGCTGGAGTGGGTTACTGTATTTATATCAATGAGACGCATTGCTTGGAGTTCTCGCTGGGGGTAGGACATGGCACCAACACAAAAGCAGAACTGCTTAGTTTATGGGCACTTCTTTTCTCCTCCCAAATGATGGGGATCCCCCTCGCACATGTATATGGTGATTCACAAGTGATCATCAATTGGGCGATGGGATCGACTGCTCTCTCCCCACCTGACCTCTTTCATTGGTGCAGGGAGACAAAAAAGCTCATTGCCAGCTTTAAGGAATTGTCCTTCTCCCACATCTACCGAGAGCACAATCGGATAGCTGATCGCCTCTCCAAAACTGCGCTCTCTTATCCTCAGGGTAAAGGCAGTTTTAAGGAATATTTCGAGAACCATTTGGTTTCTCAAGAAGATTTTCAGCTCTACTGAGCAGGGTAAAGGGGTGCTTCTTACCCCTTATATTTGTTCTGGTTATTAGAGTATCCACTTTTGGATTGCTGTTTCAGATCCTCTTGGTGCTCGGTAGATGTGGATGCATGGACAGTCCTCCTCCTTATGATGAGACAGTTTTCTGATGGGATCACATCTTTTGCTGTTACGCCTTTCCCCCTGACAGATCTCCTAGGCAGCTTGTTGGTGAGTAACCCGCTTAAGGGGAGAATTGTAATGATGTCCTTTGATTCTTAATGAGAATAACAAGGCAGGCTTTTTTCTTTCTGAATTTTTTTTATTACTCTAGGAGAGGTTGCCTTTATGCGTGAAACAAATAATAGCTTCATTATTGTTTTCTTTAATTCGGTTGAGTTGAAGCACATTGAGGTTTTAATGTTGGGCACGAAATTAAGGGTTTAAAGGAGATACTGGTGGTTATAATGTCATTGGAAAACGTGCCACAACTAATTCAAAGGTATCGGTCACACTACATCCCAATAATGAATGTCTAATGTGAAAGCATTGCAATTATTATTATTTTCTTGTAGTTGTAGCTATAGGTATGTTATGCCACGTTTTAAATTTTTATTTATCCTTTGTAGTTAAAACATCGTTTTGAATTTCCATACATATACATAGGTGACTCTTGTTAAATTTTAAGAACTTGTAGTTTAAGTTCTGAAAATTTCAAATGGATAGTTTTGGAAATTTTAGAGAAATACTGTGATATATTAGTGGCACTTGGTGGTGTGCTACAATATTATTGTTTGTGAACCCTTACTAGCTTAAAGTTATAGAAAGTGGTGGCACCTAACCATAAACAAATAGATTGCCAATGACAAGCTGATCTTTAGTCAAGACTAGTGTACATCTATGGAAATAACTACCTTGAGCATATTTAACGACACTATCAAATTATGTGCGGGTGTTTAGATGAAGGAGCACATAATTGGTCTTTTATTCTTCAAAGATTCAATTTATCTAACAAGCAGGGACATTACCATTTCATGGCTCTTGTTATTAAACTAAAGTATATTATTTTTTAATATGAAAATGTTGACATGCCATTTACAATATATTTCCCTTATGCAATATTTTTTTTCAAATATAATTAGTTGATAAATAAAATAAATTTGAAGTATGATTAAAAATTTGAAATATAATTAGTTGATAAATAAAATAAATTTGAAGTATGATTAAAAATTTGAAATATAATTAGTTGATAAATAAAATATATCCGAAGTATGTTTAAAAAAATTGATAATTTTTTTTAAATTTTTTTTTTAAATGATGCTTTCAATAAGATATGTTACTAAGGTAGGGTAGGGATAAGGATAATTATCATTTAACACAAATGTGAAGTTGCACTAAACCTATTGCCATGACATATGATGTATGCTGCTATGTTGCTATGTGACAATCACTTCACACATATTGCGTTGCTATGTGACAATCACTTCACACATATTGTATGCCACAAATAGGTGGTGGCATGTAAAATATGGCATATGATATGGGGCATTCAAGTTGTTCCATTTTTAATAAGGCATAGTTCTTCCTCTTCCATATTTTTAAATCAAATAATTTGGATCGTTTTAAAATGGACCAAAACCTTAAAAGCAAAGTTCTAAAAAAATGAGTAGAGCATGACTATGACTTTGATAATAGTTCTTGCCAAATAGATGATATAAATACCCCTTATTCCATGCCTAACTATTGACCTATTTACCACTTAGACACCACTACACACCCTCAATCGCCCAACTATACCTGAAGAATAAACTAAAGTATATTAATTTTTAATGTGAAAAAGTTGACATGCCATTTACATTATATCTCCCTTACGTGGATTGTAGAATTTGCCTTGGATGCAATAAAACAAATTTGAAATAAATTATTTGATAAATAGAGTAAATTTGAAGTATGTTTAAAAAAAATGATAGCTCTTTTATTTTTTAAATGATGATTTCAACAAAATATGTTACTAAGGTAGAGTATGAATAAGGATAATTATCATTTAACTCAAAAGTGAAGTTGCACTAAATCTATAGTCATAACATTTTTTTTAAAATGTGGTTCACCATTTGTTAGAGGGCTACTCCACGAAAAATTCCAATACTTGATATTCAAACTGAATCAAGGTATGGTCAGCTCATCATTCACAACATTTATTACAAAGGGCTCCACAAGAGCATCATGTCACTTACAAGAGTAGAACCTATGTGGGGAAGATAACATTCATTCCTCCCAACCACCCAAACTACATCCATTTGCCATAACATATGATAGATGTTGCTAGAAATCAAAATGTTCAGTTAATCGCGATGAGCAGTCTTTGGCGAAGCGGCTCCTCCCGCGGCTAGGGTTTCCCTAGCCGCCGTCTTCCTTGTTGCGCAGATCTGGTTCGCGGCTGCTGTTCTTAGCGTGGGGATTGGCTGCCCAGCGTGGAGTTCGTTGCCGGCTTCAGCGTGGGTTCCTTCAGCTTCAGCGTGGAGTTTCAGTTTGGCTGCCGGTGCTTTCAGCCTGAGTTTTCAGGAAATGGGATCTCACGCCCAGCTAGCCGCCTTCAAGGCCCTTGTTCAAGCTGCCGCTCCTCAGGCAGCATCTCACTCTTCTTCCAAGTTCGTGAAAAAGATGGACGAGATCCCTTCTCTGGAGCTCTCTCCTTCGGATCCATGCCAGAAAGCTCTCATCCTCTCTGAGCAAGCCCTCATTGGTAAGTTCACAAGGTTGTGGCCCAGCCCTAAGGCGGTCGAGATCTGGATTGCAGAACATTGGAACCTCTTCTGACAGGCCAGGTTTCTCTCTTTGCAGCTGGTCGGGGGTTTTTTGTTTTCTTGTTCTCAAATAAAGCAGAAAGAGACCTTGTCTTTCGTTCGGGCCCTTTCTTCATGGGCTTGAGAGGTCTGTTCTTAGCCCCCTGGTCTCTAGGTTTTAACCCAGAAGCAGAGATCACCGCCACTCCAGTTTGGGTAAGACTTCCTAACCTCCCTCTTCATCTTTGGGGGAAAAGCACTTTGACTGACATTGGTAATAAGCTAGGTCGCTATTTAGACTCCGCAGAGCCAAAAGGGGGTCAGTATAAATGTGCTCGTATCTGCGTTGAGGTGAATCTAGAGAAAGGGCTCCCTGAAGCCCTAAAGCTTACTTTAGGAGAATGGAGCCACATTCAAGAACTGGACTATGAGCAGATTCCTTTTAAATGCAACTTCTGTCATGTATACGGCCACTTCGCTAAAAGCTGCCCCAAGCTTGCAGAACCACAGAAACCAACAAATCTCCCAGCTTCCAAAGATTCAGAGTTCCAGACGGTCTCTAACCGACGCCGTCCTCCCAGGCGAAAGGAGCCTCAAGTGTCTCAGCAGAAGGCCTCCCAAGAACCTCCTGCAGATCCTCCACGGCCAGAAAACAAAAATAGTTTTGTAGTTCTTCAGGAAGATGAAGCACAAGAACCTGAAGTAGCAGCGGCTCAGGAGCAGGGAAACCTTGATCCCATTAGCGCCTTGGAGGCAGTTTCTCCAAATCCCGCTTCCCTTGGCTCGAAGAAAGATCCCATCGATTTGGGTGGCGAGACCTCAGCCCATGTAGGATTGGCATCCTTGGTCCCTTCATCAGAGGAAGCCTCCGACTCTGAAGACTTTTCAGCTCCTTCTCCTCCCCTCACCAGAGGACAAAAGACAAATAAAGAACGCAGAGAAAAAGAAGCAGCCTCAAACATCAGCTCGGGTTCTCAGAAGAAATTGGATCCTTTCATTAAGGGACACTCCTCTCTGCCTGTTTAATGCTTTGCTTCTGTATTCTTCTCTGCTCACAATTTGTGAGAGTCTACTCTTGTAAGCAGTACTTTTCTCGAAATAGCTTCAGGAACATTTGGGATTCATTTCTCAAAGCACTTTTAAGAAGGCTGACTGTTTTATTTGAGGCCATCAGCCTTCTCTCTCAGAATTTCTCCTTGTACGCCTGGCTGGGCTACAGCCTTTTTTAAAATTTATAAAAAATTTTCAGTTTCTGTTAAAAAAAAAAAAAACATATGATAGATGTTGCTATATGACAATCACTTCACACATACTGCATGCCACAAATATGTAGTAGCATACAAAATATAACATTTTTTTTTTCTTCAGAGGAAATCTCCACGGAAAACCCAGCAATACTTCCCCACATTAGTGGATGGTAGAGGTGGTAAACCGCCGGCCATCCTCACAGATGGCCTAACCCCGAAGGACTCAAGGCTCGAACCCGTGACCTCTCCCCGTACCGAGAGAGTGTGCGCACGTCTTACCAATTGAGCTAACCCTTGGGGCTTAAAATCTAACATAACATATGATTTGGGACATTCAAATTTCCCCATTTCTTTCTCTTTCATACTTTTTTTTAAATATAATAATTTGAATCGTGTTGACCAAAACCTTAGAAACAAAGTTCTCAAAAATAAGTAAAACTATAGCTATGACTTAATAATAAGTATTGACAAATAAATAATATAAATACCCCTTATTCCAGGCCTTAAACTATTAAGCCTAGACGCCACTACACACCCTTAAACGCCCAACTGTACCCAAAGAATAAAAGTTGGGTAGGGATTTTGTTAACGTTTTGGTAGAAATTAAAACAAAAACAAAGTTCTACGCGCGACATTGGCATGCTCCCCACTAACGAATTGATCTTCTAAGATACCTTAGGAGTCCAGGCCTCACCACATGACCACGGCGTAAGGGTTGGAGGGTTTAAATTGGTCTGTAATTTGTGGAACAACGCAGGGAAGAGATTTTTAGAGAAGGCAGCACAAGTGGTAAGGTCCGACGGACAGAGAAAGAGTGTGGAATAGAATGGCTTCAGCAGTGGGATCTACGGCGGCGACGGCAGCAGCCCCTTTCTGGAGGGCTGCGGGAATGACCTATGTGGCCTATGCCAACATATGCGCTTCCATGCTCAGAAGTTGCCTCAAGGAGCCCCACAAATCCGATGCTGTCTCGCGCGAGAAGGTTCATTACACTGTAACCAAATGGGTCGACGGCAAACCAGAAAAACCAGGTGCTCACCATTTCTTTCACTTACTATGGCCCTAACTATCTTCTTCAAACTCCCATTGGGTTATATAGATAATTTCAATTCAAACCCTATTTGGATGTCACTCTTTCAGATTTCAATACCATTCAAGAAGAGATTTAATATGAGATTCATCAGCAGGACTAGACCACGCCTACAGTAGGCTTCAATGTACTAGCATATATTGTTAATGCTCGCAGGATTTAGGGTAATTGACCTATTATTATTATTAGTATATCTGACAAGATGATTCCAATTATCACTGTGCCACAAATATGCCCTCCCTATTTTCTGTAATGTAGCCGGCTTACAGCATTCTCAAAAGGCCCTTTTTGTTGATAAACCGCGGGTGGGGTATCTATTCTGCCAAATTTGCCCAGGATTTGAACTCGACCCTAACCGCTTTTGCCCAAGCGAAACGGTCCCATAAGGGCAAAACTTGTCTATGGGGGAGTTGAACCTTGGTGGGGCTATGAAACATCCCTGCCTTACCATTGAACCAAAATCCACTGAACCAACAATGATCCTGATGTAGATTTTGAACTTGACCCCAACCGCGGGAGGGGTATCTGCTCTGCCAAATTTGCCCAGGATTTAACTTGACCCTGACTTATTGCACAAGCAAAACGGCTCACAAGGGAAAAGCTTGTCTATGGGGGATTTGAACCTTGGTGGTGGTAGAAACATCCCTGCTTTAACATTGATTCAAAATCCAGAGACCCAATAATTATCTTGATCATGATTTTGAATTTGTCCTAAACGCACATTGGTGGCGTATGAAACATCCACGCTTTACCATCGAACCAAAACCTAGCGATCCAATATTGATCTTTATTTAATATTCTTGGTGCCTGTAATAGAGTTTTGGTGAGGGAATGTGTCATGTATTTAATAATTTATAGAGTACAGGAGCACTTTTTTTTCAAGATCCTTCAGAATGAGTGCCATTCACTGTGCAGTTTCATCTTGAAGCGTGTTTAACCACCAACTCCCTACAATACCCATAGGTTTTGTATTTAAAACAACGTTGTGTTCATATATTAGATCTGAGATACCTACAGTTATCTATGGATCAACCTTTTTCCTTATGTTAACAATTAGATACAAAAAATATTACATTTCGTTGGATCTGACATCCATGCCAGTAGGCAGGCACGAGCCCATAACCAAACCATTCACAAGACTAAAGGAATTCATGTAACATGCTGAGCCATTGAATGATGATCATACTAGTATAGATCCATGCCAACCCCAGATCTATTTAGCAGCAAGAGGGAAACCTCTTGCTAATTCAAAAAAGATATGAGGCTAAAATGTATCTATGCTAGTTTTTATTTACATTGGTTTTTTTTGGCTGTAAATTTGATGTCAGACATGGTATATTACATGACACATCTCTTCCACCTTGGGCCATAGAGTGCACCTTGTTTCTCTTGGTGCAACCAGAGGGGAGAGAGGACCCTAAAGGTATCAACCTGGGTATTTGCATCAGAAAAACTGTATATGGGTTATATTGTGTTTTGTGAATACATCCTGGTAATGTAATCATTATGACAAAAACAGAAATAATAAAAGAATAAAATATAGGAAACAAATGTTTGCAATAAATGGTCTAAAAATTAACATTCTAAAATCAGAAGGAAGAAATCAGAGATAGGCCTACTTCTAATAGTTAGAAAAACTGTGATGAGTTTATAACCTGATTTTGTGAATTTCACAAAGCATTCAGTGAGAGTTTCCTGTTAAGGTTAAAGTCAACTAAGATTGAGTAAATCCTATAGATTTTAATGATCCTTTTAGGCAGCTCCCACAGTACTTGAAGTTTTTTTTTTTTGCTTTTGTTGTTTTTCTTCACTTTATTGTTAATTATCAGTCCATGTAAAATGGATTTTAAATTTTGACAGAAAACTATTGTAAAACATCAAAAAATACTGTCTTTTATCAAATAGATCTTCAAGGGTATTTTACACAGTTCGATGTCTACGTTATAGTAAATTAGCCAGAGTAGAATTTTTTTGCACAGACATTTAGTTGTGTAAAAACCTTGGAGTTTGGTTGAGACATTTATAGCCACTAGCATGTATGGAATGCACAAATCACTTGTTTAAGATCCAAAGCTAATCCTTCCACACTCCAATTTTGAACGACAATATTAAGAATGAGCCTTAGAATTTTCTTAAAAATAAAGTTATATGAATTTCTTAGCTTGAAGATTTGCATCAATTAAATCAAGGGAATCCAGTCTCTACTTTATAAAGAAAATATGCCTTGTAGAACTCTAATGCCTTTTTGAAAGAAACATAATGGAGAAAACCATGGACATTTTGCTTGCCCCCATTAGGAAAAACCATAGACCACTATAGGGAGTGATTATTATTTGAAATCCCATTTTTGACTTGGTCTTGTTTCCATTGCGTGTAGGGTTCAATTGTTTTATAGACATTCCAAATGATCTTAGCTACAAAAAGCCTTTTATCTTGATTGACGCTAAGATAATGTGATTGTTTGTAGCATGAGTCCTTGCCAATGATGTTTTTCATAAGTTGTTTGTAGCGCAATTACATGCCCAAGGTGCTTTGGATCTGATATAAAGACATTGTAGAATGGTACAAGCTTCTTCCCGTTCAAATAACTAGATAATCCATTTAGCATTGCGAGGGCAAATTTTGCACATTGAAGATACCCATATCTCCATGTTCTTAAAGGGTTCAATATAGGTTCTAGCTAATTTTTTGATTCTAGCATATGCTATATTTGAGTTAGCCCAACTTGATGAGAAATATACATGTGTATTTGCAAGCACTTTGGTGTAGATTTGGTATTTGGATACTAACAAGAGAGACTTGGAGGAACACTTGGTCACTTTCTACACATTCCTATTCATGACTGACTACCAAAGCTCCATGGGAGAGGCTTGGAAGGAAAAAGGAACACCTATAAAATTGAAGGTCTAGCTTAGCTAGATTTGAATCCAACTTTTGTTTTCTAGCCAATTCAAAAGGAGATCAATGCTCTCACATTAACACAACTTTTTTTCATTGGATGTTGGACCCTAAAACTAAATATAATGTGTCCAAACACTCATTGGGGTTCTTGTATAAATTCTCATCCTTCTTGATTGTTAGGGATGAATCATCAACAAAAGGCCCCTTGGACAATTGCGCAATCTCCCCACCTAGGAGAGGGATTCCCTAGATGTCTCCCAAACTAACTTTTCTTTGAAGAATATACCCTACAAAGCTTCTATGGCCATGGCATACAATGCTAACACCGAAGGGAATTCTTGTCTATTCAATTGATACAAACCAATCTCTTCAGACTTGAAACTATTGATAACGAGGCTAGTGGAATAGTTTGTGAAGAGGGTCTCAATAGCTTAGAGAGTTGGTCAAAGTTTAAACCCTAAGGCCTATAACATGGAAACGGTGGATGGCCACCCCGAGTAGTGACAAGGTTTCTTGAAACTTATTTTAAGAAACGTAAGTGTTTTGGCTTGTTTTTCGAGCCCATTCTATGCCTTGCTATACAACAATTTTATTGTCCAAGATGTGTAACACCTATTTATGAATCCATTATTCCTGGACCAAATTTTATTTTGAAAGGATGTATTCCAACCCAATGTTGAAAAAGTCGGCATTGGCAAAAAGTCGGCAAGGGTCCCGTATACAACTTCTTGACAACATTGGTGAAAAAATCGGCAAAAGTCAGCAAACGTTAAAAAATACAAAATACATCATTTTTTTTTCCAGAATTTTAAACATTTAAAGCAACAATAACATCAGATAAACACATTGGAACATAAATATGGAGAAAGCATTGATATATATCATCATCATGTAGTCATGCCAAATATCAAATTATATATCAAAGTCGATACTGTATCATGAAACATCATAGTTGTCCAATCAAGGACTCAAAAGTGGATAACCAATACAACATGACATCACATATATAAATGTATTCGAGGAAAAATAGCATCTAGCTATCTAATATCAATGCTCTCTTCTTGAGTTTTCCATTCATACTTCATATTTTTCCCTACTCCAATGATTAGGTTTATATAAGGTTTTCATAAATGCTTTTTATTTGTCCCTCCATCTTATGACTTAAACCTAATTTTTGAAAGGTATATTTTATTGATTTGGTTGTCGGCCATTCAACGTATTTCTTGTTTTGTATTGGTGATAAATCATAGATGTATTTTTCCCTCCTCCCAAATTGAATTTTCGACATGAGCCTCACATTTAGCCCTAACTCATCTACCACTTGAAACCTTGTTCTCTTTTTCCTACAATGTGCTATGTATGATGATCACTCAAAATATGTTTGCTCAAAAAATTCCCTAATAGTGAAAAAAGTAATTCAATTGCCATTGTGATCTTTGATAAACGGATACATATTTTGTATAGATTATCCTTGCATGGTTTGATCTTCAAATACAACAAAATTTTGAAATATTTATACGGTAGAAGAAAGGTGTTAGTATACAACAAAATGGCTAAAATGGCAAATTTTTGGAAAATTAGCCATTTTAGCCATTTTAGCAAAAAATGGAGACTTTTTGGAAAAAGTCGGGACTTGCCATTTTAGCCATCGCGACTTTTTGGAAAAAGGCGCAACTTTTTGAATAGTTAAAAAGTTGCGATTTTTTCCAGCTGATTTTTCGTCTTAGGGAAAAAATCGTGACTTTTTAAAAAGTCGGCGATTTTTCGGAGAGTTTTTCAACATTGTTCCAACCACATACCCAAAGCTTTGGCAATATTCTTACATGGAACAATCAATATTGTAATCAATTGCCAACTAGTAATGATTTTAGGATCATTGTCCTTTTGAATAAACTTGATGTTTCCCCCACCTAATAAGTAATTTTGCCTGAGTGAAGTGTACATTTTTACTAAGGTCATGACAAAGTAGTTAAACAATCAACATCACCAAAATCGAGGTACATAGAGGGTTTGATGCGCTTGATTAATGCCAATCCCCTACATCATACATGATTGATTCCAATGAAAACATTGCAATCCTGAAACCTTAAATACTGTAAAGTCTGTTTAATTCTGAATGGGATCTAAAATTTTACTTTTTGCAAAGGAATTCCGATGAGGTTGGAACCACACTCCTGTAATAGTTAATTGCGTCAAGAGGCACTCTACAGCTCAGTATGGGGGAGATCTTGTAACGTTACATAACGTTATGTAACGATCCTCTTGTAAATGCCAGCCATAAATTATTTTTATGTTGTAACGTTACAAGACTAACAAAATAATAAAAAATAAAAATTTTAATTATCGACCAAAATAAATGTCGGTCAGAAAAACAACCTAATATGGGGGAGATGTTGTAATGTTCATACCTGACAAAANAAACCATGTGCAAGGCCAATTACAACATCTCCCCCATATTGTGTTTTTTTTTAACCTACATTTTTTTTTGTGGATAATTAAATTTTTACTTTTTTATTGTTTTGTCAGGGCCTTGCATGAGGGCCTTGCACATGGTTTTAAAACTATGTGCAAGGCCTCCTAAACAACCCATGGCTTTATTGTACATGGTTTAGGAGGGCCTTGCAAATGGTTTTAAGACCATGTGCAAGGCCCTCCTAAACAACCCATGGTTTTAGGAGGGCCTTGCAAATGGTTTTAAAGACCTTGTGCAAGGCTCTCCAGGATCAAATCTTTGGAGGTGCAGACCTCTTCTTAGGTATTGCACTCAATGAGCTATCAACTTTGGTGTGTCCTATATATAGTCATTGATTTGATTCAAACCAAAAGACACATCTTTTTATTTAAAGTCCACATATAATAGTTTTATTATTAATATTTAATATTATTTATGGTTGGTATATAATATTTTTTATTATTTTTTATTTTGTTAGGAACGAACATTACAACCATTTAATGTTACTTATGATTGTTGTTTAGATTAGGTTATGTATTTTGCTATTAGAGTAGTTTTTATTTTTGTGTTATAAAAATGATTATTTTTGGGCCCACAGCCATGACTATACGACAATGTATGGAACTAGTCGGTCAGGTGAAAAAAGGTTGGTTTTGTACCAAACTAGCCGGTTCCATACAGAACTGGCCATTTCCGGTTTATGGTGGCAGTTCGGAACGATTGGGGGCCTAAACTGGCTAGACCGGATGGTTTTTCTGGAACCGTGCCGGTTTTGATAACACTGCTGTTGATGTCTTTTAATTGGGTTAGCCTTACCCCTTTGACCTTAATTGTAGATATACAATAAAAAATCTCCTAGTTGTTAGTGCCTTAAAGAAGGCTTTGGTTGGCCTATCACCACTATGAATCTAGTGTAAAGTTGTAAACAATCTTTAGTTTTAGCTCCCTTCACTCTCCTTACCTTAGGGTATGTCATAGCTTGGCTACTTGGGGTTCAAGCTCATCATCAAATGAGCTCAGTTGCAACTTCCTATTAATGTACTTGAGCTCTTTTGTGGCTGCTCATGTATTTTCCTCACAGTCAAAAACCGTCTTGCAAAGCTACACATAAACATAGAAAGTCCTACTGGCATCATTGATTTCAACCCTCATCTCCTTGAGAGCAAGAATTAAATTCCAGACGTGTTGAATGCTAAATGAACAACTAGGGCTTTAGAAATGTGAAACATTGAGAAGGTAGTGAGACCTTGACATTTGTAACCTATTATTGTCAAAAGAATATTGTAGAAAAATAAGATAAGATACTTTTATTAATGTCCAACAAGTGGTCACAAAAGGATGTTAATAGGACTAAAAGATACATCCAACATGGGAGTGCTAAAGCAAGTCCTAGATATGCTGAGAGCACGAGAAAGAAAATGATAAGACAATTTGTTGGGAATCAGACAATCTGGTTTCAAGTTCAACCAGCACATGAACATGGTTGGTGCTGTGGCATTTGCTAGCAAACTGTTTTGGTCAGTAGCCATGACACGATCAAGTTGCTTGAAGATTCTTTTTTCCCTTCTTAAAAATCAACCAACTGAAACCAAATGTTGAGACAATGGCTGTTGCTGTAGGCATTTGGGTTGTATAACTGTAAACTTGAGTAGAGGATAAACCATGTTTCCCTTTGCTCAGTGCACCACCAGCGAAGGAGGAGACCTTCCTTGTTCTCATTAGACTTTATCATGTTGAATCTATTACTTACTTAAGTGGACAAATAGGGTTTTAGAGACAGAATACCTTGAGAAGGTAGTGAAACCTTAACATATGGAACTTATTATTGCTCCAGATGGTATTGAATACAATTAGTTGATAATTGGACAATGTGGCTTAAACCAACACATGAACATGCTTGGAGCGGTGGCAGTGGAAATAAAAAACATTCTGGTCAGAAAGCATGGCTTTTAAAATTTGACCAAGTGAACAAAAGGTCAAAACAATGGCTATTTTTGTAGACAGTTGAGTTGTATAAACATAAACTTGAGCAAAGGATAAACTACGTTTCCCTTTCCTCAGTGCACTGCCAGCGAGGGAAGAGACCTTCCTTGCCCTTGAGACATTATCGTGTTGAAATCACTCTAGTTTAACTGGTTGACATCTATGAACTTGTCTTCCATCCAACGCCAATGCCAAAAGGCTGCATGCTTTGAAGCATTGATATTGGCCATCTCCAGAGTATGGCCCTCAAAGTTCAACAGATTCCATATTAGCGTCTGGGTTGAATGTTCACCCCATTCAGAGACACATGAAACAGGCTTGGACGGAAAAAATGTTGCTACACCACTTTTCCTTTCTCAGGCACAGGTTTGAATAGAATTGAGGAAGGTCTTCAACAGAACCTGGAATCTTGATTTCATATAGGCAAACTAAGTCTAAGCTTTGGATACAACAGCACAATTGTCAAAGTCCCCATAGCATTCCATGAGAACTTTCATGTGAAGGATGGGAAGTTCCAACTTTGCTACTGCTGTGATTGCATGTGTCCATCCTGTCTGTACGAGTGGGAAAAAATTATGTAAAATCTTTGATATTTGAGGTGGTGCTTCCCAAGTGATGTGAAGCTGATCTAGAAAGCCTAATAACATTTGGATAAGCTTGTGCTCCCCTGGAGCTAGAGGCAACAGCCTTTGGTGCAAAAGGGTCAAATTGCATGTGGCTTTTGGGCCCTGCAAAGTAAGCTTTGGGTTGAGAGGCAACTTGAGGCTGAGTTTGACTCTTGAGGGGGCCGGTTTGTACCACAGCCTTTTTTTCTTACCGAATTCCAATTGCTGTTGGCTTCTAGGGCTGTAGAAACTTGAGTTTCTTAGGTAGCCTGCTGATCAGTTGGGGCTGAAGGTTTTTTGCCATCTGGTTATACAAGGGAAAAGTCATCAAGGATAAGGACTTTGATAGAAAACGTAGGTATTCATTATGTTAATGTAGGGCAGTGGTAGATGAATAATGTTATCTTGGACATGGATATCGATATATTCTTTCAAGTCATTTGACAGGTTTACCTGCACACAGATTCGAGTTTTGGGCTGTGATTCAAACTAATTTCCCTATGGATTGAGCAAGCTAATTTAAAAAGTGCCAGAACTGTATTGGTAGATTTGGGAATTCAACTTAATTGAGGCAATGAAGCCCAACAATAATTCTGTGCTGAGAAAATCTCAATCCAGCGATCTCTTATTTAAAATGTACCAGAACTGTATTGGTAGACCTGGGGATCCAATTCAATTGAGGCAATGAAGCCCAACATAATTCTGTGTTAAGAAATCCTCGATTCATTGAGAGAACACACTTGTAGCACGTTAAGAAGTGCTAAATGTCGATTTTGCACATTTGACATGGCAACTAGTATACAGAGTGGGCATTAATTTCCAACACCCTCTCTTAATAACCATTTTATCACCATTTTAGTGGGCCTAATGGTTAAGAACATGTGTGTTCTCCTTGGGGGTCACAGATTTGAATCTGGAGGGTGTAGGGTATGTACATCTCCTTAGACTGCCTTTGTGGAGGAATGGAGTCCCTTGTCCCACAAAACAAGGGGTTCTCATACATCAATTTGGTGTCTGGCTAGGCTGCGAACTTATATATATATAGTACTATTGCCAGCTTCATTTTTGTTTACATATATATATATATATATATATATATATATATAGTACTATTGCCAGCTTCATTTTTGTTTACATCATTGAGCTTGTATTTTTTTTCATATATATATATATAGTAATTTAGAGTAGATATATAGATATACCAAATATTGTCATAATTTTTCTTTTTGGCTATAAACCTGATTGTAATCAGGCATGCAACCCTAATCAAAACTTATGTGGTGTGCTAGCATTTAGAATTAACTTGAATTTTATTATAAGAGATCTATATTTTAACTCTTTGACACTAATGAAATTTTTCAGCCTAATGAAATATTTTAGCACATACTTACAAGTTATCAAGGATTGTGGGATCCTTGTTTGCTAGATGCACAACCAAACTAACATCCTAAAACCAGCAGATTGTATTGATTAAATTCATTTTTGAAATCAAAGACAACAAAGCATTAAACTATGTTAGATATTGTCTGCTATAACTACGGTGTTTTTTTTCCAGCTAACATTTGTTGTGAAAGTAACAGACCTTTATAATATTTTATTATTTTCTACATCTAAATTTTTGAAATTAATAAATGTTTTTCTTCCTCTGAAAATAAGAGTATATTCCATTCGAGATGTAAAGAAAATACAGTCTGTATATGAAAAGAGAGCTGATCTATCCAGGGCTGATGGAGAATATTTATGCAATTGCCCATCCTTTGATTCCATCACTGTCCAGACACCATTGCCAAGCTGTAATCCTTTTTTGGAGAGCATCAGCTTCAGCCTTGAGCTCTCTCTAGACACTGGGAAAAAGAAATGGAGTTGAAACTAGTTTTTATTCTCTTGACCTCTTCAAAAATTGGGCTCAAAATCAAATTTTGCATTCTGTAGATCCCCTTCATCCAATTTATAAGTTATAACGGCCATTGAAATTAACAGATGTTGTCTATAACTTCATGAAAACTAAAAATTTATTTGATCTTCTTAGCTTCTACTTTCAGATACCTTTAGATTTTAATTTCTTGACTTATGTATGTAAGCCAGTTTAGTTTCAGAATGTATGATATTTGTTTAGTAATCTCACTTTATTTATCATTTGATGCTTTGCAGTCATGCGAGATCCTTCCTCTCAGGACTGACGATCGATCTGTGCAACGCAGTTCATTGAAAGGGTTATTGTTTTATGCTGTACTTGAGATTTTAGCATGCGATTTTAACTCATAATGTTGTTTGCACCATTGTCTTTTGTTTACCTCTGGTATTGAATTTGCTTGTTGCTTAGAGCATGTAATGCAGAAAGACAATGAAGGACAAACATTAAATAAGATATAATACTGAACAAAATTTTAAATTTAATAACATTTTTGAATGGATTAGCAGTGGGCATGGAAAGGTGTAAATTTAATGATCGTCTTTCTGCTTGGACTGTCTTTGTGTGTTTAAGCTGTTGCAGTTGTGCTCTTTTGATGATATATTTTAAATGACAGTGTTTATTTAGTGGGACCAAAAACCCTCATGAAATCTAGATTTCCATTGACAGTGTTGTGCTCTGTTTCTATAGGATGAAATGATTATACTCAATTACTTGTCTCTGTTAAATGCACAATTCTTATTGTAGTTTCTAACAAGTGTGATGTCCTTTTATATCTATTCTTCTATGGCTTTGTCATCCCTTGTTTATTACTGTTCAGCATCTGCAATTTATGTTCCAGAGTTAATGCAGATATAATGAAGTATACTCAATTTCCTGGTGCACATTTCCTTGTGTAGCTTCTGATACATTGTTTTCCAGTTATTTGTTTGTGGATTTGCCATTCCTTGTTTATTATTTTTGTCTGGCCTCTGAAATTTATGTTCCAGAGTTGATGGAGGTATACCTAGCATTCATGGTTCTTACTTCATTGTTCTGTTGAGATGTTCCCTTCGCTTTTGTGCTACTTACAATTATCTTTGTAAAATTTGGAGAGCTTTAAACATTGCAGAAGTAGAATGCTTGTATTTCATAAAATATTTTGGATTATTTTTTTGACATTAACATATAGATTTTGAATTTTAGAGAAAGCTGTGGCCAAACTGAACGGCAGTGTAATACAAAGGTTTTAAAAACTGGCCGCAGCCTTTAAATAACATTAGGTATAGCCAAGTCCAAACTATCCTATCGTGGCCTACACTACTCCTAACCATATAGTTCTGGCAGGTGTACTGCCTGGCAGTCTGTGAAAATAACAAAACCACTTGACAATGTGAACATGCAGAGATCACTGAGAAGGGGGGGGGGGTGAACCAGTGATCTAGAAAAACTTTTCAACTGTCAACTTTGCAAACATCAATCACCTCTACTTTTTAACTAACACATGATAATTACTTCTTCCAACGGTTCACAGTGACATTTCTAACTTGCTCAATAAACAATCATGTACACAAGAGATCACCAGAATTTTTATGAAATGTTCAACTTATATTTACATATGTATAGGTACAAGTATTACATGGAGGTGCTTCAACACCTCAAGAGGCTACAACTCTGGTTTTATCAGCTTCAGCTGAAAGGGTGCTCCAACACCTTCAAAGGGGCTACAACCCCTGTGTTTTTCCAGCTGCAACTTGAAGGATGAAAAATCACCCTAGAGATAGGCTGCAACCTGTCAAGGACCAATGTCTTGCCCCAGCACCTCCCAACCACCATAAAGAAAAAGAAAATAGAATTCTGCTGATCACTGTCTGTTTCTTCAAGCTTATCCTCACTCTACAGACTGTCATGAGCCACCTTCAAAATTTAAGCTCTGATCAATGGACTACATACCTTGGATGAGCTGGAATCTGATCTGATTTAATTTGTCATGTTCATCAGCCTTTGATCTTTTACCACAGTTCAGAACTGCCCTTGTATCTCTTATCTTGAGCTATAGTAACCATTGAGCTTTCTGGTTTAAGCCACAGTCACACTCGCACTACTGTTTTGCTTCAGATCACCCTCGCACTGTTTTCTTGCCTCAGATCACCTATGCATTACTGTTTTGCCCCAGATTTGCGTTAAAGTACATTACCCACAGACTTCAACGACGCCTATATTTATACCCACAAACATAAAAAAAAAAGTCAGGCCGACCTCTCATAAGTTCAAATGATATTTCATTGGAATTCTTTTAGGGCTGACACAGCACAATATTAAACAAAGCTCCTAGATGGTTCCAACGTGGGTTACAAAGTCCGTTGAGGAGACGATTACATGCCCAAATACATATATCAATCCTTCAAAGCCGATGTGGAATCTTTTTTAATAACCATATTGGTCCACTTTGAGATCTGTTCATGAGCTTCTTGAGTGTTTTACAGTTATCGAGGCTGCTTGATGAGTAAATATTTCAAGTGCTTATGATCTTTCCCTTGACGTGAGCTCTATTAGCTCTGTTATATTTTTATTGAGGGTTATAAGCCCCAACAAGAAGGGCTTTTTTCCCACTCAATTAACTTCGTCAAGCTTCCACCAAAGGGCTCTAAAGCCAACACTTATCCAATCGTGCCATTTCTATGAACTGCTCTAGTACTTCAGATCAGGACATATTCGGACTTCAGTGCAAAACGATCAACTCCAGACAAATGATTTACAAGGCACTTTCGATCTGCTGCTAATGCATTTGAAGTCATTATCCCTAGGGCTTCATAGTGTTCCTTAGTGAATTCGATCTGAGATGATCTGCTGTAGCAAGCGCACATGTAAAACAAGCCTGACTGTCACTGTTCATGATGGTTCAGACTTAATGCACCTATGGTGTCTTCCCTGTTCCTTCTTCGAGCCTGACTGGTTTAGTCTTGTGCTACAGGAAGCATACTGTTGGACATGGCTCAGATCATACTTATGAGGACTCCTTGCTGTAGGTGTCATATTTAATATACTTCTTTAAACTGGCTTTGATGACTTGGATCATACCAAACTCAGAACCTTGGGTGACATCAGAACCACCTTGGAGTTGACATCAATGACAACATAAATGCCAACAGACAATACATAGCAAATTCAAACTAAAAGGGAGGGGGCAGGGGTGGGTGTCCGTCAGTGTTCAAATCCACCTGGTCTTACGAAGCTTCTTCCTGTGTTGGCATGTCCTCGTCTGGTTGGTACATAGGTGTAACAGCTTCCTTTTTTATCTCTGCAATGAGAGTGGTGCTATCTGATGTGACCAAGACACCCATGCTTCTGGAGGAGACTTCCCCAAATGAAGAGTCTGCAGCTGATGTGGAGGCCGAAGGAAGGGGAGATGACAAGACAGCCTGGGAAGGCCAAGCTGAAGCCACCATTCTATAAACCAAGGACTTCAGAGAGTCTGGCTGCAAATCCAACTCCAAATGCTTACTGCAAGTCACCTACCAGAAGGTATTAAATTCTTTTTGTGCCTTAACCTCCAAGCACTGAGTGGCAGTTTCGACTTCACAATCATCACTAATCCTGTTCTCAACACTCAATTTCTTTGTAAAACCTCATGCCACCTATTCCATTGGATGGTGGAGTTCATGACACTACAATGAGCCTCTGCAGCATCTGTTTCACATCTCTGAATCCCTCTCTGGACATCCCTTAGATCACACAGAATGCAACACTTGTGATGGCTGTGACTGTCCCATACTGCTCATGGAGGAGGGAGATCTCCATACCAATTAGCCCAGAAATGAACAGTTAACCGCCACCAAAGCCAGCCCTGAGCACAGATGAGAGTGATGGCACCTTCGCCTTCCTGTGCAGCCACTCTACGATGCATAGAAGAGAAAATGGGCATCAATAAATAGACCATTCCAGAACCAACCAGAAAATAAACCCACACGTCACTGACCATCAATACATTGCACTGTCCAAGAATGAGCTTCCCATCAATAATACCTTGAGTAATGAAGGATTCAGCATAGGCAATAAATTCCGATTTCGTTGATGGTGCTTGACAGAGTGCATGCTGGGCATTGTATTTTTCACATGGGACTCCATATCATGGGAGAGGGTTGAGAAAAGGAACCCGCCCATTTTTCAGAAATTAAACCTTCATCCATGGTTGCTCCCATGTTGCCTGGAGATCAGCCTTTCCATTTTACTTCCTTGGGGCTTGGTAAAATGAGATTGATTCAAACTGATGAGTCAGAGCAATTACCCTTGGCCCTTGAGTAAGGTGAGATAGCCTGAACTTGAAATTGTTCAGAGGATTTTGATGGTACAACGATCTGGTGACAATTGAAGAGTCCCCTATTATTGATTCTTGAGATAAGCCTTTGTACTTTAGGTTGGATAAGTCTTACCCCATTGTGCCTGCACCTAACACCACCTCTTAAATGATTTGGATTTTAACATACATGCTGACCTCCCTCTCATCGTCAGTTGGTCGTACTTTTCCGAATACCACTTGAACAAGAATTGGATGAGCCCTTTTTCGTTTTTTTGTGTGCTGTAATCTTTGCAAAATATTCGAGGATATAATTGCATCGAGAGGAGCAAGGTGCTTTACAGCGCAGCGTGGTAGAGATGTTGTCAGGTAACGTAGCATTATGTAATGTTACAAAATATAAAAAGTAATTAAAAAATCATGTTGTCACAAAATAAAAAGTTAAAACCAAATAACAAATAATTAAAAAAATCCATGTCGACTAATAAAATAAAAAAATAAAACCAGCATAGACCCATCTTAAACCAGATCTATCAAGCACCAAGAGAATAAAATTTCTTGAGGTGAATTTTTTCTGGACATGTACAAAATTCAAGATTACACTTTAAGAAATTGGATCCCTATTGGTGCTTGATAGATCTAGGTTTAAGATGGATGGATCTATGCTGGTTTTGTACAGATGTGATCCAAATTGATCTTAAAGATAAGCTTTCCTTTGTCTTGTTTATTTTTGTTGGGTATATTTCTAATTTCCATGGAATAGAAATCCGTACACGATGAACAAGCATATAAGCTTTTTGTCTTTTATCTTACCCAGCGATTGTTTGGTCATTGGGTACGGATTTCTTACCAAGCATATAAGCTTTTTGTCTTTTATCTTACCCAGCGATTGTTTCGTCATTGGGTAAAGAAGAGTTTCTGTTCCCTCTTCATTAAAGACGTGGAAGTTTTTTCTTCGTAAAGCCATCTTTGCTGTTGGCATGCAAGCTTGAGGAGCAGTATATGGAACAACCAAAACGCTCTGCATTTGCCAAATTGTTGAATCCGCAACTGCAATTTCATTGCTCAAATCGCATTTTAGATCATTTAGGTAGTTTCAAAATATGCTGTTTAGTCTATAACAGAGATTGATGATTGCTGAAATATCAAAATTGCAAAAACTGCAATTTCCAATCAGTTTTTTGATAGTATTCCATCAAAAATTGGCTGAAAAAACGGGGCCGTTGATTTAGTTAGCCTTTTATCCTATGCTCAAGCTCAAATCTGTACATTGTAGTTAAGCAGCAGCTTTTACGTTTGATTTCCACCTTTCCCCATTGATGGGTAACCAGCCTAGATGCAAGTCCTAGGCTCTATCAAGCATCGATAAGGATCAAATTTCTCAAGGTGCAAACCAAATTTTTTGAGGTGCAAACCTCTTCTTAGGTATTGCAGTCAATGAGCTATCAACTTTAGTGTGTCCTATATATAGTCATTGATTTGATTCAAACCAAAAGACACATCTTTTTATTTAGGGTCTACATACAATAGTTTTATTATTAATATTTAATATTATTTATGGCTAATATATAATATTTATTATTATTTTTATTTTGTTAGGAACGAACATTACAACATCTCCCCATACAAGGTTTTTAAAACCATATGTAAAGCCCTCCTAAAACCATGGGTTGTTTAGGAGGCCTTGCACATGGTCTTAACCATTTGTAAGGCCCTCCTAAACCATGTACAATAAAGCCATGGTTTTTTTAGGAAGTCTTGCACATGGTTTTGCTAGGCCCTCCTAAACCATGTACAATAAAGCCATGGATTGTTTAGGAGGCCTTGCACATGGTTTTAAAACCATGTGCAAGGCCCTCATGGGTTGTTTAGAAGGCTTTGCACATGGTTTTAAAACTATGTACAAGGCCAATTACAACTTCTCCCCCATATTGTGTTTTTTTTCTGACTTACATTTTTTTTTGTGGATAATTAAATTTTTACTTTTTTATTGTTTTGTCAGGTATGAACATTACAACATCTCCCTCATATTAGGTTGTTTTTCTGGCCGACATTTATTTTGGTTGATAATTAAAATTTTAATACATTTTTTTTCAATAATATTTATAACTGGGATTTAGTATTGAACTCTGTCACCCAAGGGACACCTCGTGGACATGTAGAACCCTGAAATGCATGCAACACAGGGGGACACTTGTATGTAATTATACAAATAAAAATAAAATTATAGATTTTTTTACCATTAGAAAAATAAAATCATAATTTTTTTAATATTATAAATTGCAGACACACAACCACACCCACAGAGGGTTTTGAACTCTGCTTACATGATGACACAGAGGGTTTGAACTCGGTTTACACGATGATACAACCCAGCCACACCCACATCTGAACTCGGGTTTACACGACAATACAAGCCTGAGCACACTATTGTGGACATTAAAATATAGACTTGAAGTTTTAATTAGCACTACATCAAATACATCGGGACACATTTATTCACATGTCAAGCACTACATCAAATACATCGGGACACATTTATTCACATGTCAGGACACATCTGCACATGGTTTTTTGGTAGTTTTTGGTGTCTGGAGTGTTGGACATACATGGACGTGTTTTACAGAGGACACATGTCCCATGAGTGTCTATGTGTCTGACACCTGTCAAACTTGCAAATAAGGCGTTGCATGCAGATTCGGGTTTGCATGGATTTTTCAAAAGGAAAATTAAACTTGCAATTGCTTTGCTTTTCAAATGCTCTTCAAATCATAGGTGAATTCTAGTTTTTTAATGTATTTCTGCTTTTACCAATTATAGGTTGAAAGTGGACCGTGGTTATCCTTTTCCTCTGTTTTGTAGTTTCTTTTGAGCTGCTTTATATCAGGCCATATTTAATTTATAGTTTGTTTTTAACTTGATATGCTGCTGTACTTATATTATATTTCCTAAATTAAAATTCTAGACTTTACTTTCTTGGGATAGTCCCAGATCAACGGAGTTTGGATGGTAAATTATGATTATTGTAATCTATTATGTTCAAGATAGAGTTATTTCTGTTTCTTTTATTCCAAATAAATTATAAGGTGTGATAATCCGTTGCTCTTTTACCATTTGTTTATGAATTATGATTATCGTAATCTATTATGTTCAAGAGTTATTTTTGTTTCTTTTATTCCAAATAAATTATAAATATATATTCAAAGTTGTGATAATCCGTTGCTCTTTTACCATTTGTTTATGAAAGGTGGTGGTCCTAAATTCACCATGTTATAGGACTGTTTACTCTATTTTTCAGCCTGTTAAGTACAGGTTTCATTAGGGTTTGATTGTAGTTGATGATGCCAGTCATTGAATATTGTATACAATGGTAGAAAACTTCAAACCCAGGAAACTGCTGTCTTTATTTTCATCTATACAAATCTGTTATTATATTTAGAAATTAATATGTTCACATTGTAGTAATAACACATTGCTGTAAAATCAGAAGCATAAACACAATATATAGATTATTTTACTCATTCAAATTAACTTTTTATTAACAATTCAAAGTTACAAGAAACCTCGACAACTATCAATCTAATAACTGTATTGTACACCCAAACAAAAAAAATTGTTGTACATGTTTACTATACAACATAGTCTAATGATTATACCAACATGTTTCTTACAATTGTATGAATATGTTTGTAATCAAATCTGATGTATAGTCTTTTTTGTTGCTTTTTGTTTACTATCCGACCATGGCTCCTTTTTGGCACTTGTATGGAACATGTTCAATATGATTGTATGGAATCTGATGTATAGACCTGATCATTGTTTTTTTCCTATTGTTTGACTTTGGCTCCTCTTTCGTGCTTTAATTATGCTTCAAAATCACTTTTTGACAAAACTTGTCTTTGAGTGAAATGAATGTCTTAATAGTTTGAGTTAAAACCCCAATTTTACTGAGACTTTAATTTCTAAATGAGATGTATTGTTGAGGTTGGTCTAAATCACTAATGTATAAAAATGCAATTTATTAGACCCGATAATTAAATATAAGACTTTCACTTTATCACTAATTTGAATTACAAAATAGATTTGTTTCGAACTATTTTCGACATGTTTGACACTAAACCTATGTGAAAGATTGCCATGTCCCCTTCCATCATTTTGGCTATGTAAAGAGGGGGTATTTATGAATAACAGGTTTCTAGATTTTTGCCCCATTGGCCATGATATGAATTCATAAATAAAAATTGTATGTGCAGATGCATAAATGTAAAATACAACAAAATAAATTTCTATCCACAGAGACATCATGCATGATCAAACTTTTTCATCACAACATAAAATAAAAAAATTTCATATTCATATTCAAAGAAAATAATTATCTTTTAACAAATGCGATTTAAGCAACTAGTTGTTTAAGAGTGGTTTTCTACCAAATTGTAGGTATCAGTTGGGTTATGATGCCACTTGGACAAAGAAGAAAACACTTACAAGCTTCTATCTCTTAACACAAACCATTTGCTCTCATCCTTGGTCAAATTATTCACCTTTCAGTGGTTACTTGGGTTTCACTCAACCATCTCAACCATGAAACCTGCCCCACATAACATCAGGAAGACATTTTATTTCACTGCACCATAGTTAACTCAGGATATCAACCATTAGAGTGCTTACTAGTGTGAAAAAATAGTCTAACATGTTGTATGCTGTTGGAAAACCTCTTGTAACATTAATTCATGGCTTTTCAAGCATTTAAGAGCAACAAATTATATTGGGTAAGGGTTCATAACTTGCTGAGGCTTTATGCTCACTTACAACTATCTTTTATCTCAAATGTTTGCAATTTCTTGTTCACAATTTGAATTTTTGGTTGTTGCTTAGTTTGATAATGTCAAATGGCAATGGGATGAATAACAACATGAAAATTCTACATAATATAAAATCTGTTGTAAAAATCTTCATTAGAATAATTCATAGATTCCAAAGGAGATGAGATGATTGTAAAAAAAACAGTTGACAACTTTTGATGATAGAAGAGTCGACTCTAATTTCAATCATATTAGTATATGCATTTCATGCTTCCATAACTACATGAAGAGACTTTCATTGCTTTCACATGCATTCAATGATTGGCTTTAACAGCCAAAATGAAGTAATTGACTCATTTAAGGCACATGACAATAAGTTATAAGGTTGACAATTGACAATAAATGATATAATCTTTCATAGGCCAACTATCCTTTTTCCCTTTAGTGAAATCATAGCCTCTTGTAGTGGTTTTTACACATTCATCTTGGACTATTTTACTATTTTTTCAACGTAACATTTACCTAGTGTTTGAGGTAGCATGACATGTCAACCGCATGATTCATATAGATATATTTATATTATACATGTTTAGCCATTCACTAAGTGTGCATTGGCCATGAGCTCTGTACTAAGAATCCATGCTAGCATATTTATATTGTTTATATAATCTAATTTGATACATTTAAAGTCAAAATTGGGGGCATTACAGTCTCTTCCCCTTGGAATAACATCGTTCTTGGTGTTTTCTCAAAATTAAAACAAAAATGGACATGCTTCTCTCATAGGACCAAAGTGCTTACACAACACCTTTACTTGTTTGGTGGCTCGACTTTAGAGAAATGTTACTTTCATCTCAATCATTCATATGCTTAAGATCATGTATATATTTATTGAACAAAGAAACATAAAATATATTTTGAGTTTGTGTTAATAAGCAATTGAATTCTATATGCAATTAACTCTATCTTCTAAAGCACTTCAAATGGTTCACACTATCTTGGTGATAACTTAATACTATTACCAAGCTTCAAGGAGCTCTTCCTTGGTCTCACTCGGAGGTAAACGTTTTCCAACATTGAATCTCTTATGTATTCGTTTTTATTTATTTATTTATTTTTTAATCTATATAGCTTTTCTGTTTATTTTGGGTTTTTAAATTCTATCTAATCTTACAACCTTTTGTTTTATTTTCTTAAGCATTTTTTTCGTCCAAGCACAAATATGTTCATCAAATTATCCTAGTTCATTGGTGTCTTGCATCTTCTGCCACACAAAAATTTAAATGAACTAATTCCTAGTGATGGTTTTTGCTCATTGTTATATGCGAACTCCACCAAGTATATATAATCTTCTCATTTTGATGGTTTGTTCATCACATGTACACGAAGCATGTCTTTAATCACTTGATTTACTCTATTTGTTTGTTCACCTGTTTATGGATCGTAGGCAATACCACATTTTAGATGTGTGCCTAAATCTGCAAAAAGACTTTTCTAGAAGTTAGAAGTAATTTTATATCTTATTGGATACAATTGGTTTGGGTAATCCATGCAATTTAAATATTTCTTTCATGAATATTCTTGTTATCTCATCAGTCTTAAACATTTTATCCATTACAACTATGATGATGGAACCACGTTTTTTTGTAGTTGGCAATTCGGTAATAACATTCATATTTTCATTTCCCAATTTCCTTTTCGGAATAGGCAATGACTGCAACAAACCTTTCGTGTGTTGATGTTCAATTTTCACTTGTTGGCATTTCATGCATTTAGAAATATATTTAGCAATGTTTTCTTCATTCATGGCAAAAAATATTGCTTCCTCGTAGCAATTGTTCTGCGGTATTATAGGTGATTGGGTTTTATGGATTTCATTCATAGTAATTCTCTTCAAATTTGTTACATTAGGGATATACATTTTATTTTATAAGTAAGAAGTCCGTCATCCTCCATAGTGTAACCTTGATACCTCTTTTCCAAATTAAGTAATTTATCTTTTATTTGCACATAATGCTCTTATAATTCCTTACAAGCAAGGAATATTGTAATGGCTTGTGTTTTGCCATTTGAGCTTAGTAAAATCCAGTTTTTTATGTTATACTTTAAACCCTAAATAAATCATTTGTCCTATGTTTTTAGCCTTGGCCCTCTTATTGTGAGTATTACCTTTTAGTTTTGCAATGAGCTTTGACACCACCGACAATTTGCAAGTGAACTATGACACCCTTGACAATCTGAATTCAACACTTCATTGACTGCTGGCCCTAACAAGCTGTTCGTCTTGACACTTGCTCACCTCGGAAGCGACTGCACTGTCTGCTGACCCAACAAGCTGTTCGTCCTGACACCTGCTCACCTCGGAAGTAATGGTAATGAGCTAAAATGAACATGCAACATTCCACTTGCCTTGTTCCTCCAGGTGCATGCCGTTGACAAGGATTTTCACTATCTTATTCATTTGGAATTTATCAGCACATGATTCCTATCTCTTTTTATAAATTGTGTATCTCATTCATTTGATTCAATCCAATCTTCCTCTTCATTTGGAATTTATCGAAATTTATCAGCTGCACGATTGTGTTACCCATTCACCCTATTCAATCCAACCTTCCATTTCCAAATTACTGTCCTAAGCAATTACCAGGATATAGCGCTGCTCTATACAGAACCATTTGGTAAGGTATATATACGCAGTACACTATCTGGAAATATATAAAATAAAGATTGTGAATTACCTTTTTTCTGAATGTCAATAAGGATTGCTTGCTCTTGCAGACAGAATCTTGTCATAGATAGAAAGTTGCAAAGCACAGAAGTGGACGAGTTTATCTATCACAAATTACTAGTGCATCCGACATTCGTCTGCCACCGAAAGTAAGTAATTAAGTAATTTTCATATGGTAATATCCCTTAGTTGTATCCCTTTAGATGTCGGCAAAGACTTGGTTCTCATGATTCTTGTTTGTATAAATTCCTGTGGATGTTGAATTGCAAGATGCGATTCCTGTTTGTATGAATTCTTGTGCATTTTGAACTGCAAGACACGTGGTCTTATTTGGAAAGTCGTTGAATGTGGTAATCGTTCTTGATAATACGTTGAGGTAAGTGGATTTGAACATCATTTTAATAATGCTTTGCAAATCCGATTTCTTAGAATTGAGATCCATTGTGAAATCCATTGGCAATCATGTAATCTCAATTAATGTATGAAATGCGTGGAGGTAGAATGTTGAGAGTGTAGGGATCTGGAGAGAACATTGTCTAAATCGCCTTTGATTGAAAAGGGATCACCAAGGAGAACGTAACTTTGGCAATGTATTGTTGCTTTGGCCTTACTGTAGATTTAGCAATCGTTCCATGGAGAATAAACTGTAGAATGGTGCCAGCTCTTGACAACTATGACAAGAATGTTTGAACAATTCCTTTGGAGAAAGGAATTGTTTGTAGTAGCAGGGTAATTGTTTCTATAGTTTAATAGACAAATGTTTGATTATTCGCCCATCCTCAGCTATTAAAATTTCTTGATGACGGATCCTTTGAATTCGGAAGTGTTGATACTTCCATAGAGTAAAACGTGGAATATTGGTTACCGTTCTTTGGAAAGGACTTCGACCTGACGTGTGTATAAGATTTGAAATCTGTTTTTATTTGGTTTTATGAAATAGATGGAGTTTTTTGGGCATTGGTCCTCCATATCTGTTGTGCCTCCCAAGAACCGACACCAACTTGGAAAAAACCTCCACACTAATCTTTGCCATATCTTAACCATTGTTATATGCGTTTAATAATAGTTTCTTAAGGGTGTTTTTTGATTTTGGATTTGTTAATTACTGTCATATTTTGAATTTTGGATTTGGATTTCTTATATTACTGTCATATTATTTTTATGCTTTTCTATTGTGCATTCAAGTCTAACCACATTTCCTGTTACTTGTACATGACTCAGGTAAATGCAAGTGGCCAATTCTATGGTGTGGCTGAGATGGTTGGTAGTGTGGGTTTTAACAAGAGCATGGATTTCTGGCAGCAAGATAAATGGAGTGGCTTTTTCCCTATAAAGTGGCACTTGATAAAAGATATTCCAAATTCTCATTTTCGCCAGATTATTTTGCAAAACAATGACAACAAGCCTGCGACTAACAGTAGAGACACACAAGAGGTAATCAATCATCCACAACTTGCTTATTTTTCGTGATCGAGGTCCTGCCATTTTTGCATGCTTTGTAAACTCTGAATTCCCATTTTGAAATTTATTGTTTTATGCTAGAAGCCTTTTGCATATGCCTATTAAATGTTGCATAATTGGCTTTGAGATAACTTCTACCCCCTAGATTGCCATATTAAACAAGTTTTGGACATTATTTCTCCATGCACGAGATGATTTTAGAAGATCCTTTTCACATCTTAACATTGTCACTGTTAGAAAACTAAAGTGTCATGATTAGTTTATATCTCCGCATTATTGGCCTTCACCTTGTGAAATATTCTGCATTTCAACCCATTGTGTAGAATGCATTTAATTTCTTTTTTGATCTTGGTATGCTTATCTAATACAAAATTAGCATTTTGTCCATTCATATCAAATTAGCATTTTGTCCATTCATATCAAATTCAGCAGGGTATAGAGATGCTAAAAGTTTTCAAGAATTATTCACTGAAAACATCAATACTCGATGATTTCACATTCTACGAAGGTTGTCAGAAAGTCATGAAGGAAAGAAATTGAGGCAACAAGCTCAACAACAACAACAGGTATGGCTAATTTGAAACTGATTTTTTAGTTTGAATATTTTGTCAATTATTTTTTCCCCTACTATTGTGAAAGTCTAAATTATCATATGCCTCTTTTTGCAGCTCGCAGTTCGTGAAGGCACACATGTTCAAAAGTTAGGTGAATATGGCAATGTGGTTAATAGTCCTGATCTGAAGGCATTAGGATTAAGGTTGCCAGTAACCAGTGAAAACGGTAGTCAACATTCAGACTCAAATTAGACAGAGAATGATGGTTCAGAACATTCGGATGAGAAGGAGGAAATAGTTCAACCCAACGAGGTTGACTCCAAGAAATACGATTCAGAAATAATCGATGTTGATGGCCTAGGAGTTTTAATTGTCGGTTTTGTAGCATGCTAGTAAAAATACTAGAAAGGCTTTAGTTCTCTCTTCTGTAATTATGTGTAATCAAAGTTATATCATATCTGGTGCTCTTAGAAAATTTTAGTTTTTAGTTAAGTGAGGTGTTATGGTCACCTGATCCATAAAATCAGTTACATTTGATCCATAAAATCAGTTACATTTGCAGTGTGCTCGTTGTACCATAGTATTTGCTCTAGATAACATGTGCAAGGCTAAATGATGTTTCTCCTAGTGATTTGTAATTGTAGGGAAAACTACACCATTCAAGTGTGGTGATTTTGGTTAATTTATTGAAAACAACTTACAAGTGTTCTTAATTCTTAACCATGCTTTTGTATCACTGGAAATTAAACTGTTAAGTTTCTTTGTTCAATGTAGTATTCTTGCATAGTTTTTTGGGGAAGAAATCTTGGGGTTAGAAGCTGAGATAATTGTAGTGGAAATTAAAATGTTAAGTTTCTTTGTTCAATGTAGTATTCTTGCAGAGTTTTTTGGGGAAGAAATCTTGGGGTCAGAAGTTGAGATAATTGTAGTCAATTCACTTTGTTCTAGTGCCGGATCTAGGAATTTTGTTATTCAGAGTGATTATTTCATGCCTTCAAAATGTGGGTGCCAAATAAAGCATATGATTATGTTTGATCTTCTGATCTCTGAGCTTTAGTAACACGTCGAAATTAACTTAAGCATCATTGCAAAGATGTTGACCTGTATTATTATCTTTTGGTGCTAAACGTATTACTATTTCTAAAGAAAATTGTCATATGACTTTCCACCATGAGTTCGACTACAAAATTCAGATCTACTAACTTCAAACCTATTACTATTTCTAAAGAAAATTGTCATATGACTTTCCACCATGAGTTCGACTAAAAAATTCAGATGTACTAACTTCGTTTTATGAAGGCTTGCAAAATAAAATTGATCTTCAACCAACAAATTTTACTAATTCATTGCCCATTTTCCTTCAAAATTTTTACCAGTAGATATGAATTTTAATACTTCATCAATTACTATGAAGTAAACTAGAAGAACTTTCAATACGAAGCTTTACAACTCTCAAAGCAATTCAATCTTGCAATCGTAAATATAGGCAATATGCTTCTTTGCTGCTAAGCCCTTTTTGGTAAAAGAGTCAACAATCTTTTGCCTAAAATATAATTGAAAAATATTAATGAATGCTACATGCATTGCATGCATTTTTTTGCTGAGTGTATCAATCACTATTTTTTCCCTTTGTGTTTGATAAAAAAATCAGATTTATATATAAATTTCAGCCATCCAACTTGACTTGCATTTAGTGTTGTCTATTCAAACAAATATTTCAAACTATAGTGGTATGTCATAAACTCAAATTTCATACCCATCAAATAGTATCTCCACATTTTCAAAGTGTGCAATATGGCATCAAGTTTTAAATGATGGATATCATTTTTTTCATGTTTCTTTAGATTTCTTGACTCATAACATTTCACATGCCTATTTTGCATAAGAATTCCTCAAAGTCCCTGTTTTCATGGATCGATACACCACACAATCATTTTCAAGGCTTGCAATTTTCAAAATTGGAAGACATTTAACATCTAGAAGCTTTCTTCACATTTTCGGGTCCATTCAAATTTTATTCCTTCTTTTGCAAATAAGTGATTGTGTGTACAACCTTGGAGAATCCTTCAATGAACCTTTGCAATAACAAGCAAGGCCCATAAAGGATCTCACATCTGTTACACTTTTTGGAATTGATCAATTCATAACGACTTCAATATTTTTTAGACACCACTAGTCATTCCTTTGAAATAATGTGACTCAAATAATGAATTTGCTTTCGATAGAAATCACATTTGCTTAACTTTGCATATAACTTATGGTCTCTTAGCACTTGCAAAGTCATTTCCAAGAGTTCCTTATGGTCTCTTTAATTCTTGGAATAAATAAGAATGTGATCTAGAAAAACAAGAACAAACTTATCTAAATACTTATTGAAAACATTGTTCACTAGACACATGAATGTAGTTGGTGCATTAGTGAAACTAAATGGCACAACGACAAACTTATAGTGTCCACACCTTGTTTTGAAGACAATATTATGGATGTGTTCTTCTTTGATTCTCACTTGATGGTAACCCAGATCTCAAATCAATTTGGAAAATTTCTTTGCCCCTTTCATTTGATTAAAGAGATAATCAATTTAAGGTAAATGGTATTTATTCTTTACTATAACTTTGTTTAGCTATCTGTAATCAATACATAACCTAAGTGCCCATTTTTTTTACAGATAGCACGAGTGCTCCCCATGGAGACACACTTGGTTGAATGTACTGATTTTCCAATAACTCCTAGATTTTCATTTTTAGTCTAGATATTATTATGTACTAGTTCTCTAAGGTGTTTTAGACATTGGTACAACTCTTGGAACAAGATCATTTGTGAAATTAAAATCCCTATTTGGAGGAAGTATCGACACGTCATTGAAAACACATCCATTGATTCTTGCAACACATGATAGTCATCCAACCCGAGAATTTCATTTTTTGTTATACCCAATACATGGGTTGCATATCAATAACAACAATTTTTAATTAACTTCTTTTGCTGCAAGGTTGAAATTTGTCTAATAGAAACCATCTTTGAAATGCCCTTTACTATTCTTGGGTTTCCTTCTTCGTCCATGCATTCAAAACTCTTGTTGTACCAATCAAGTTTAACTTTATGTGCTTCCAATCATTCTGTTACAATGAGAGTATTATAGGAATCAAGTGGCAAAATATTTAGATTTGTCCATGTGAAGAGTCCATTTATTTTCAGTTTACATGTCTCCACTATTTCACTAACTTTCCTCTTGGTTGTTAGTGGCTAGTTGGACCAACCATGATTTACTATGCTTTGTTTTCTCAAATGCATAAATCTCAACAATTTTAGGAGTGATATAATGGTGAGTAGATCTAAGATCAATAAAAATACAAACATAATACTTAGCAATCTTACCTTCAACATTAACCATAAATTGATTGATGATATGCTTGGCGGTCCTCTAGTGCAACATATATTCTAGGGATGATCCATGCCACCTCACCCATAGTTTCAGTCTCTTGGATGTTGTGAATCTGCTTGGCACTCCCATTTTGATATGGATAGTTTCTAAGAGAATAGTCCTCTCCACATCCTCAACATTGAAGTGGCTCCCTTGGCTTATCTTCCATCATCTTAGGTGGCTTAGTCACACCTTGTGGTGATTGTCTTTGTTGGTTTTTGAAATGAGGAGGTATCCCTTTTTTCTTTGGTTAAATTTCTCATTCTTCTTGTTTTTTCACATCTTGTGGAATTTTGGTTCGCTTTTGTTTTGGCCATAAAAATACTTGGTTTTAAGGACTTATAATTTCATCTAGAGTTTGAGGTTCATCAAACTCAATTACATCCTTGCATGTGTGAGGCAATCCACTTAGGAAACACTAAAATATGACTTTACCATCTTTGATATATTTAGCATCTTAGCAACTCTAATAATTTATTGGAATATTCCTCCATGGTTATTTGTCCCAATTTCAACTCATGTAACTCTTTTATTTTTCCATCATAGTATCTATTGGATAGGTACTTTTGCTTTAAGTACTTCTTGAATTGCTTCCACACAATATTTCTTCTTTGATTTTTTTGACTTATCTAAGGTGATCCCACCATATAGATGCTTTCCCATTCAAATTAAATATAGTCACCTTTTCCTTCATGTTCTCAGAGTAGTCTTGGATTTGAAAATACTTCATCATCTCAAGAAGCCAAGCCTCAACGCATTGACCATATTTAACTTCTCCATCAAAAGTGGGAGGTTTGACCTTTTGAAATTCTCAATGTGAGTTGTTCTTGAAATATCTCTTCTTCTTATTCCTATGAGATGAAGAGTTTGAACCTTCAATGGAGTCTTTATAGGCAGACGACTTACTATAAGAGAAATTTGGAGTATATGTCATATTATTAGAAACCCTTATTGAGCTACAAGACCTCTTGTGAGAATGCCTCCTTGAGCTAATTTTACTCATTTCCTCATTTCTTGAATGTGTGTTAAGAGTTGGAGTACGGTTGCATTTAGTTGATTTTCTTGTTATGAGCTTTGACCAACCTCATTATTTGCTTTATAACTATGTAGTTCCACTGTTAGGATTCTCATAGTTTATGCAATGTCTAGAGGAGTTACTTGATTTTTTTTCCATTGGATTATGTGTCTACATTATCAACATGTATATTTTCTCCCATGGCATTTGTTTTAGCTACACGAGGATTCTGTGCATCATCCATGGCAATGTTTTTTTTGGCCCAGTTAAGACCAAAAAATTTCAAATTGCAATAAACTGAATGTTGGCCCTTCACTGTCCCCTTTATGATATTGTATTTGCAAAAGTGTTCATTTAACCACACTTGTTAGCTTCATTACATTCATATAAAATCATAAAATAAAATCTCATGCATTCTAGGAACTACCCATATTGAATTTTTTTGGTAAATTATGTATAAATGCACTTTTTTGATCAAATGTTTGGATCACCCTTTCAAAATTCGATTGTGCACATTTCTTCTCATATGGATAATCTTTCCAATGAGAATAAATATGTCAATTTTTTATTGTATGGACAAAAAGTTACAACCTTTCAAAATTGCCAATTTTGGCTTATTTGCACTTTTTTCGTAGATCAATTTAGCTTCAGAGGGAAACATTAGACAATTGTAGAAGAAAATCTAGGGAGAATTCGAATTTTTTTAATCTGATTCAATGCTCTAGTCAATTTCTATAATTTTCTAGAATTGGTTACTTTTTAACTTTTGCATATTTTTTGGACAGTTAATACTCCCCGCAAGGATTATTCAATGACTTTCAGATTTCCGAATCGATGCTTTAGGCAATTTCTATAATTTTCTAGAATTGACTACTTTTAAACTTCTGCATTTTTCCATACAATTTATTTTCAAAAAATTGTAGTTTATTTTCCAAAAATCGATATTTCTTTGAGCATTGATTCCCTCTAAGTAAAGTTATTCATTTTGATGAATAAGTCAAATTTCAAGTTCAAAATTTTTTTTGGTCTCAACATTTAGGGTCACTTTGTCTCTTCTAAGATCAACATGGAATAGTGAATTTTGGCCTTTTTTGCATTAGGCTTCACACCTTTTGGAATTTGGCTAAAAGCTAACAGAATTATCTGTGTGCTTGGACCACAATTGTACCATAACAATTTCAATCCAAACAGGGCCCTATTGGAACATTGGGTATTGATATTCAAAATCCATTATTTCATTTTTTTGGTAAAATTGGAGTAGAATGGGTTTGTGGCCCTCATTGGCAATTTTGTAGACTTCCTCAATGGCGTTGGAATGTGGTCGGTTTCATTGGATTTCGAGCTAAATTTCTCTTGCTTTTTATGGCCAAAACAATTTTCGGGCTCAAGATTTTTTTTTAGTTTTTTTGGAATGTTGCCATCGCATTAGAAAATATCTGTTGGATTGATTCCATGTCAGTAATTATTGACCTTCTCGAGTGACTGATGGCCGATGTCCAATCACATCGAGAAATTTTGATCAGAATTTACTTTTACATTGCAGTTTTGAAACTTTGATCATCAGACTCCTTCACAGGCTCTGTCAAGATTACTTCTCGGTCGACCTCCGATGAGGCCTTCTCGAACTGATACAATTTCAGAAGAATTTCTTGATGGCCTGTCTTTGATGGGAAATCCTCTAACCATTAGGTTTCGATCAATTGAGACTTTCCACATATACTTTCGAGAGCACTTCTTGCTGGCCTACCTATGATGGGGCATCCCCAAACTGTTGGGTTCTGGTCCATATGGACTTCCCATGCACACTTTCAGGAGAGCCTACCTTCGATGAGGCATCCCCGAATTGTCCTGTTTGATCCATAGACTTCCCACATAGACTTTTGACAACATTCTTCGATTCTCTACATTGAATGAGGCTCTGCCCATATGTCGGCTCCGATATGACATTGAACTTCTACACCATCGAGATCCTTTGCATTCGTGTTCGACATATTTCCTTGATGATTAGCGTTTGATGAGTCGATTTAGATATAAATATTGTGCTCATCGCATGAGACCATTCCGATCAGACTCATGGGTTAGCACTGGAAAGTGTACCACTGTTGGCTTATTCTTCCGGTCGACCCAGGTTCAAATCCTTAGTTGTAAGAAAAACCTGAGATATCAGCCTGAGAGAGAAGGACCCCATCGACAACACCTGAGATGTAGACGAAGTCTCACCCGAGATATCTTATGGGAGCTGCTAGAACCAGGTTTTTGCAGTTATCTGGGGATTTTCACTCTTATAGTACTTCTTAAATCACTCGACCGAAACTGAGAATTTATACTTCTTATTGTTGCTTATTCATTTAAGATAACAATCTAATTATCCATCGACACATATTGCTGTATTTAACATAAAATCCTTGTCACAAATTCAATCTATTAAATATGTCACACTTACATATATGGATTTATTCATAAACAGATGTTGAGTGACTTATTCAGATCCACTTACTTACAACATACATGCATGTGACATAAACCTAATTATAAAAGACATACAAAGACAACATTTAACTTGGAAACCCATCATGGAAAAACCACAAAGGTGCTCTTCTTCTGGAATGAGAAATAGGTTAGCACCTCTGGTATGCACACTCAACTTGCAGACTCTTCTTTAGATATCTTTTACAATTTGTGCAGATCTCTCTCCTCTCATTCTCTTCGGTTTTGGGTCTATGTTTTTCTCCTCTTCTTCTATCAACTGTCGATCTGCACACAACCTGGACCAATTTTCTAGCCAAGCAACTCTCTCTTTCTCTCAATTGTCGATCCACACACACCTTGGATCGATTCTCGAGCTAAGAAGCTCTCTTCTCTCTCAACCTAGACCAATAATAACGACGACGAAAAAACCCGACAACCAACCCCCACACACCGCTTGGGTTCTCTCTTTTATAATATTTCACGTCTTAATCCAACTGACTCTTTTATGTTAGCCGAGATGTTGTCATTTCTATTCTAGTACATTCCGTTACAATTGAAAATAGACACTATCGACCCAAAATATAATTATGATTTATTACCAAAAGCATGCTTTATTCTAACTAACTCTCTACCTACGATAAATCGAACTTTCCTTTTTGACAGCTTCATTTTTCTTCTGTCGTGGTTCCTTTCGTCTTAACTTCTCTCGTCGTCAACCGAAATCTTCATCTTCCCTAGCAGAATTCTAGTAAATTTTTTCCTAACTTATCTTAAGGCCAACCACCACCCAATAAGCTTCTTTCGATAAGCTCTATTTGGTCCTGCCACATGTACATTCATTTGAAGTGGATGGTCCACAACATACTCCCTATCCACATGGATAATACACACTACACTTTTGTCCATGTGGCATGGGTGGGACCCATCTCAAATTTCACCAATTTTCAATTTTTTATAATTAGGGAAAACTTCAATTTCACAGTGGGGTTTATTATGAAACTACATCTGATATTTCCTAAATTCCAAAAATATCTTTGTCGCATAACATAATTGAAAATTCTCACTGAAAATTTTAGAATTTCATTTTTTTTCCAAATTTCCTTAAACTAATCTACCATTCTTTCTATTAGCCCATAAATTTAACTCATGACTCTATTAAAATGCTTGCTAACAATTTAACCCACATATTTTCATAGAGCATTTGGTCAACACTTCTTGGGCAAATTTGATTTCTGCCTGTAATTGTGGATACACACCCATACAACCCCAGTGTTGTAACACTTCTTAGGCAATTTTGATTTTTTTTCTTTAGTACGACAGAGGCTGAATACATTGCAGGATGTTCAACATGTAGCGAAGCAATATTGCTTCGAAAGATGTTAGTAGGACTCTTTGATGCAAAGATAGATGCTATTGATATCCTCTATGATAATCAGAGTTGTATTAAGATGACGAAAAATCCCGTGTTTCATGATAAGTCAAAGCACATTGAAATTATATATCATTTCATCCGGGATATGGTTCAAAAAGGAGTTGTAAAGCTCAAGTATGTTCCTACAAAGGAATAAGTGGTAGATGTGTTAACTAAGCCTCTGTCTCGTGTAAAGTTTGGATATTTTCGAGACAAGCTTGGTGTAGTCCGAAAGGACCTCTCTCGAAAGAGGGAGTGACAACAGATGGATGATGGATGCAATGGTGAGTAGCTTAGTCTAGAGGAGGGTAAGTATGGCTAAGCTTGTTTGTCCTGAAAGGGTTAGTAAGTCAGACAAGGCTTGTTGATCCTAGGGGGATTAGTTTATCTAGCTAGGCTTGGTTAGCACGAAAGGGTTAGTAATCTAGACAAGGCTTGTTTGGTCCCTAGGGAGATCCATCTATATAACTAGGCTTGTTTGGCTCGAAAGGGTTAGTAAGTTAGACAAAATGCCCGGATGGATCTACCAGAGAACTCACCATGATGCTGCTTCGAGACGTTGAAGGGAAAAATGTATCATCAGTAATTATATACTGTTGATTGTTGAGATGATTGCTTCAGTACTATTATATTGATGATTGCTGAGATGTTTTGATGATTGTTTCAGTATTGTTAAACTGATGATTGCTGAGATGTTTGTTGAGATGATTGTTTTAGTATTGTTATACTTATGATTGCTGAGATGTTTGTTTCAATATTGATGATTTTTAAGTTGATTGATTGAATTAGTTCCAGTGTTGTTACATTGTTGATTGTTGATGAGTTTGATTTAGTATTCCTATATTGATTATGATGTTGATGTTCCATCATCTATATGCTGGTCATGCAAATGATGATCTAACATCAGATTTTTTTGATTTTAGCACTAACATGCCAATGAGATTGTTGTTGATATTTCAATATCTATATACTAATGTTGTAGATGATGAGGTTACATTCGATGTCTCAGTATTCACATACCGATGTTGACAAAATTTGATCTAGCAGAAGATGACTCAGTAAAAGATGATCCAGAAGATGATTCAATATTCACATACCGACGAGATAGACGATGATCCAGTATCCACATACTGATGCTATAAGAAGATGATCCATTATTCATACACTAACATGATAGATGATGGCTCAGTACTCACATACTGATGCTATAAGAAGAAGACCCAAAAGATGATTCAGTATTCACATACTGATGATACAAAAGATAATTTAGAAGATGATAGAAGATTCTACAGAAGATGATTCAGTATCCACATACTGAACATTGCAGAAGATGATCCAGTTGAGATCGATGATAAAGATAAATGATGATGTTACAAAAATTCCTATGACATATAGAGACTCACCAATCAGTTGTACAATTGTAGTCGTAGTTGTTGCTGTGGTTGAATACCTTCCTAGTTAAGAGGGAGTGTTGAAGTATTATAACATCATAAGATATTCCAGATGTATTTATTGTATTCCTCCTTCGGGAGATGAGTTTGGTCTTGTTAGTATCATTGAAAGAATCAATGTAAACCTCCGGATGTAAGTTGGGTCATTAGTACCCAAGTGTCAATACAATAAATGATATTTTTGGTGTCCAGTTGGACAAGTCGGCCCAATTAATGAGACAAGTCCTCCATGTTAGGTTAGAGGTCAAGTCAACTGAATAATATAAATAGGGAGGCACTCCCATTCATTTTAACTTACTCACTCAAGCTATTTTGCAAGGGAGAGAAATATTAGTGCCCTCGAAAGAAGAGAGAAGCAGTTGTCCGAGTTTTACGCTACTCTGGTTGAGTTCTATACTGAGAAAGATTTGCGGGGTTTTCTCCCTTGTGGTTTTCCCAAGGAAAATCTTTGTGTTCTCGTGTTCTTATGTTTATGTGATTGTTGTTCTTTCAGTGATCTACTAGTAACAATTTGTTTTAAGGTATCATCTAAGCAAATTAAGAAAATTCAACATATATAATAGTTCGAAGATATTCATTGGGTAGGGCTTGCATAAGGAGATCTCGACTAAGAACACCTTGTATTTATTTACATTTGTCTCTCAATTATGTTTTAGATTATTTGCATACTTATGTAGTAAGATAGAACACTAGTTAATTTATGCCATTTGTACCATTTTTGTGATTCCTTTATATTTATGAATAGGATTTACATTACCTTTCTTCATATTTTCCACTTCCATAATTTACTAGAAGGTGTTTAATACTTTGAAGCATATTTAATGGAATCTATGTAATTTCTAAAGGTTGTAAAAGTTGAATGATCTAGTAGCAACTTGATGGTCCTAGTTTCATTAATGCATTCACCTAGATCTTCACCCAAGATCATTGATATTATACCTTTGTATTCCCGATCACATTGTTAATGGAGTTAAGAGTGAAGATAATGAGCTTAATGGTATGAAACGTTAGGGGAATGAACTGTTAAAGTTGGGTATTTCCTTTATGTGGTTTTTAGAATATCAGTTCAGATTAGATCTTTGTAGTTGCATATATATATATTGAAAAATTATTTATACATTTGCATTAGCAATGTGTTGATAAATAAACTGAGTTGAGGGATTTGGTGTGTGTGGCTGCGATTCTTTAGCCCATCAAATTTGACGAAATCTCCCATTATATTTTTAGTACGAACAACTAACTTAGTGACCTTCATCCTATAACATGCTAATTAATGGTTCTCTTATCTATTTTTACATAGATATTTATATTCCCCAATGATGATTTGAATGTCCACTCAAAACATTGGGAATGTTTCAATACTTTGACATAGTGATTTTCCAAAAATTTAACTACTATGATGACAAAATCTGAAAATCTACACTCTAAAAAACAAATTAACTAGAGTTAACTCATTGGTTTTCTTTGATGAGTTAATTTAGCAAATTGTTGAAAATGAAAGAGAGATAAAAAGGAAGGAACTCACTTGAAAAAACATTGTTGTAGGTGTTGAATTTGCTTGCACCTAAGACCTAAGATGAGTGATGTGAGAGATCTTGAAGAGAGCATTATTCCAATAGAATGTACCTAAAAACATTGCTACAAATTTTGGAAAAACAAAAAATATTTTTATCTCCACCAAAATGTAATATAACATCCTAGATCTACCATATTATTAAATATTGAAACAATAAAGAGGCGTATGGTCACCTAAAGTGCTGTTAGAAAAGTGATATCTCTCTTTCCCTTAATACATTGGAACCCTTATTAAGGTATAAGAGTTTAATAATCCATGATTTGAGACTAACTCGTGAGACAATGAGAGGTCCTAGGACAAGACACCAATCCTTGGAGGAAAAGACTAAACCAAAAATAAAGAGATACATGACAAGGTGATAGAGGTTACACGAACAACCATCCAAGAGTGTGTAAAAGGAGTAGAAGAATCGGATCATCATGTTGTGATATTCTTATGTTCTAAACATGAATGATTGTCTAATTGTTTCAATGATGCTAGTAGATTGTGTGATGATCAGTCTATACATCATTTTATGTAGTATATCAGCAATTGTATTTCATATTTTTTAAAACTAGACATGTTTCTTTCTTGAACCGAGGATACCTCAATGGTAAATATATGTTCTAGTTTAGATGCAATTATTTTAGAGGTAGTGTCAATAACCCTAGGTTGTTCTTGTTTGAGATATAAAACTGTGTTCAATAGGATTTATTAAGTTGTCTTAAGACACATATGATTTAAACCATGTTCAACATTTTCCTTTGAGGACATTCTCATTTTCTTAATATGGGAATTATATAAGCATCATCTTTTCCCTACAAAAATTCTTTGGGTCTTTGTGTTCATTATACTAAATGGATTGCAAAATATGGATGCTTTGTTTATTATGAATTATACTTAACCATTAGTATGAAGCAACATATTTTTCCACATAGATATTCTCAAATTCAAATGGTCTTTCAATGTACTTGTTAACAATAGAAGCACACATAATGTCTTCAAAATCATCAAGGTCTTGTTCCAAGAGTCATTATGTGTTTCTTTAGAACAAATGTTATATTGTTGAATGGAGTTGTGTTAATGAATTTTGTTTTCCTAGAGATATAATACAAAGTCACAAGGGGACAATGTGGGCAACTTATTAGCTATACATTTGTTACATGTTGAGAAGTGCATTTCCAAGCTTATGAATAGTTTCCATTTTTTTTTTGTGTCATTGATGCAAAGGCATTCCTCTTGGATTTTCTTGAAAGTATTTGTCTTTATGTGGTCCATGTTTGTGACATACAAACTATAGTATGTTGCTACAACATATGCAACTAAGATGAACCATGCATATGCATTTGCATGCCATAGTTGTGTTAACCTTTAAAAAAAATGTTTATCCATATGTTTGATGGATATACCTTCAATATGATATGCCAAGACTATTTCCATATCGACTAACATATAATTATTAATCTTTGGTTTAACAAAATTTTCCTTAATGTCTTGATGTGGTTATCGTGTGGGTGATGAATGTTCTAAGTTCACGATACTATTATAGATGGATGGCATACTGTTTGAGGGAGTAACTCAAATTCTCAAGTTTTGGCACTATGGGGTTTGGTATTTACTATTAATCATCTCATTCAATGGACATTTATGTTTTTATTTTTATTTGTAACTAGGAGAATCAACAATTGTGGCCAAGCTCATACTCATGTGACATGGGGTCAGTTCTTGTCTACTACCACTATTACTTAGGTGTACCAACGTTTCCCCACACACAAAACACAAGGATCAGTCGACATTTGAACCTATAACGTCACAATGAGTGCCTTAATAGTGCATCCTATTGCTAGCTAGTCTACACCTTGGAAGCCGTGAACCTTTCTATTTGGAAATGACCTTACTAGGGTATAGGTTTGGCAAGCACCCTTAAATATCAAGTAACTATTTTAAGGTGATTTTATTTTGAAAACTACCCTTCACATGATGTTTGTTATTTATATTTTCTCATCAAATAAAGAATTATTTATTATATGTGATTTTGTTAATTTCTTTTGTGAATACGAGAGAAACATGTGCATTGATTTCAATCCCACAATTTGTTTCTTCATGATTTCCAATCAAATGCATAACTATTTTATTGAAGGTTGTTTGGACTAATTGATTGTGAAGTGTACTTGCTTAGAATATTGTGCTTTAGTGTTCATAATTGGCAATGAACCCACAACATAGTAGATATTGAACTTAGAATTCATCCATTAATGGCCTTGTAACCTGTAGTAGGGAGTTTTGGTTTTTGGTACTATTTCCTTACGAATGATTCTCTGCAATCAAAAACTTTGTTTATGTAATCAACATAATGTTGTGGATTGCATTCGCATATTGACTAGTTTTATTTGTAGAGAACTAAATTTTAATTCAACGACTATCAGTGTTGAATTTTGTGGACTATAAGTCACACAGTTATGGATCAAATTCCAACCAAACATATTACTAACAAGGCTTGACTTTTTTGTAAGTTCTATATTGATGTATGCCAATATTAACCATATATTTTCTATAATATTTTCATGTGTTGCGCTTCACTTTGGTACACATTATTATTGTTTTAAAAATAGATAAAATTATTATTAACTTCCATATATCATAACATCATCAAACTATGAAGGGTTATATCAAATATTTGAGTTTTCCTACATCCTATGGATAACACCACCATTACAAACATAAACAAAAAGGAAAAGTAGTTAAATATTTGAGATTCTTTTTTCTCAACATCTTTCAACATTTCATATTCCCTATCCCATTCCACCACTGATGAATTAAGCCATGTTATTGGCATTCACATCAAGGCATTTAATCCAACCAATGATAGTTTTCTTCTTCTTCATACATCCTTTATTATGTTTTGTCTTAAGAATCTCTCTCACATGTGATTGCCGTAATAACTTTGACACATTTGGGAATTTTGTAGGTAACTTTGTGATACAAAAATTCCTCCAAGCATATTTCACGGATGATCCCTCACAATTAACATGAAGAGTATCAACAAATGCATGCAAGTCTTTTAGACAAACTTCAAAATCACTTAATGGTTTGTTTTCTTCCCTCTTGCATAAACTGTGTTGCAAGTGTTGACAAAGTTTTTTAAGCTAATGCTTTGAATTCTAGCTTCTTTGCCTTGAACATATTGTAAATAATGGCAAGGCATAAAAAATTCTAGCTTCTTTGCCTTGAACATCCTGTAAATAATCATAAGGGATAAACAACCTTACAGAGTTGAAAACCAAGATCAGGGATTCTTCAATTCAAACTCTCTATAAGAGCTTGAAAATATTCTTTTGCAAGTTATCTACAACTCAACGAACTAAAGTTTCAACTCTATGATTGTTTTTGTGTATCAACATAATCACCATATGCATGTGGAATTGCTACAAATCACGAGTCATGCATACGAACAAGTTCCTCTTTATTAGGATTCTCTAGATAACCAAATTTAGAGGCATCTAAAAATTTAGATAAGTAACTTGTGTCATTTGCAAATCTGTCACTTCTTAAAAACACATTTTTAAATTGCTTATATTAAAATCTATGGTTTCCCCTAAATAATTAACATCAACATACTATTCCCGGAGTTTCTTAGTCAACTTGTTTAGTTCACACATTACATCTACAAGCATATGCAAACAAAACTAACCATAAAATATCCTTTCCTTATCATACCCTGAGTCATTCCTTTCATTTTTCCATAAAGTCAATATGGTACACATCAATGCAACAATACTTTTGATGCCTTGTCCTCTTGAGAACCATCTAGCTCCATGGATTTGAAGAGCTTGATGAGTTTCAGGTTCCATAAGCTCCTATAGAGAAATAAGTTGGCTATTTGTTTCACTGGAATTTTACATCAAAAAACATACCTTTTTGGTCATTTTCTCAACACAATAATTTAGATATTCCTTTGGAAGAATCTAATGCAACTAAAGCTACATAATGAGTATATAGTGAACACCTTCAAGAATAGGTATTTCTTAAAACTAACAAATCCATTCTCATTGCCAAGATTTGATGAAGCATTTATGTGGAAACTATGATCAATATTTTATTTGAAATACCCCTCACTCTCTTTAAACCATCACTTGTACCATATGTTGTTTTCCCTCTTTCATCACAAACATTTATGTGCTTCAAAACTTGTGACTTTGGAGGCCCCAACCCTTTTTAGTTTCATAAATCACAAGTTTTTCCTCTAAAACTACGCTCTATAATTTTGTCTAGCATTAATGTAGAAAAGGACTATCCAACACTCTTACAGTGTGTACCTCTTCAAGCTACTTAGATAAAGCAAAAAAAAAAAATTACAACCATGTGATTTGTAGATGATGTGTATTCTTTATTCTTTGACATGTTTAGTGCTTGTAAGGACATTGAAAACAAGAAAATGGATTTATATTTTAAGAGGGATAAATCTTCTTGCATAACCAAATAGACTAATTCAATAGTTGTGATGAATCTTTCCTCATTTTTATCATGAGTGCATGCTATGCGTTTTGTAATAGGTTAAATGCTTTCCTTTGAATTCCATATATCCAGTTTGATGGTGAAAGTTTATGGATGTTTTAATTGACATGAAAACCTAATGAATCATTATGCATGGTAGAGAAACCAATCCCAATTCCCCATGGTTCAATTGCTTTATGTGTTTCATCGTATATGCATTTCACATGCATTTCATCACTATATTTCTTTCATGTTTTGTCTCTTTCAACCACTTATACTTAGTTTTCCATTCCTCACAAAAATCTAGCTTTACTTTCAATTTTCTTTTCTTTTGAGTGCTAACTTCCCCCATGAATTTTTTCAACACATTATTCATTATACCCCAATAATTTTTTTCATGTGGTTCATGGAACTAGATATCGGTGCTTGCTATGTCCACGAAAACCTCCCCAAAATCAACCAGAGAACATGGGGTGGTCTAGAATTTTCGGTACATTGGAGGCTACACAATTAGAGCACCATATAGAACTATTTAATGGCTCAACATGCCACTTACATGGAATTGAACCTAGGTTGGGAGGGTGACATTCATTCCTCCCAACCACCCAAGCTACATCCAATGGAAATTATACCCCAATATATCTAATTCTTCATTCAAATTAAAGTTATGCTCATCTTTATTTAGTGATGAAACTTGTGTATTTTTTTCATGTGGTTCACAACCCTAGAAGATAGAGGTCTTGTTGTGTCCACATTAGTAATTCTCAAGGGGATCACCTGAAGGGGACTCACCGTGTTGGCTCCAGGTTTGGTAGCCTAACACTGAAGTACCCAGAGAATTGAATCTCTGGCCTCGACTACTTCTATCTTGGACTTGGAAGCACCAACCAACTGAGCTACCCCTCAAGGTTAATAAAACTTGTGTATTAGACCATCTAAAGAACCTTTTTATAGAAGATTGGTTCTTTTTCTTTGAGACATTTTTTGATGTAATACCTTTATAATAAAAAGTTGAAAGTAATTTGATAGTGGATTATAAAGTCTTTTCAATTTCATATTATATCTTCATTATGGGTCAGAATGCCATAAAATCGACAAAGTTGTTTGCAATAACCTTAAGGAATATCAAACACATAATCAAAATGTTAGTAGCGTCACAATGAACTATGAAACCTTTAAAAGACTTCAATGTGAGTGATACAAATCAAAATCTATACATCTACATAAGGAAGCTAGAACATTATATTTACGGTGCTTAATTTAATTATATAGATAGAAGTTTAAAGAGACCCTTATTATAGTTGGATTATGAGTAAATAACCTGTTATCACTCCATGAAACGCCTCTAGGTTGCAGCTCGAGGATGCCTGGTAACTTAAATGTTTTTAATGGTTTTTCTAAATGGATCAAGTCAGATGATCTAAAGGACCTTACACACTCAAGACATGCATAAAACTCAATCAAAAGATAAGGCTTCTAACCACCAATGTTCAGAGGGTTGATAATAAGGTGAATAAATGGAGAACTTACTATGCTGGAGGATTCATATATAAAGCAATCACATATGAACTGCTAATCATAATAAGGAAAAATGCTTTTAATTCAACTCATCAACACATAGATAGGATGACAACTATCTGGCATTAGATAAAAAGAATAAACTTGAATTAGACATTCAAGCACAAGTACAGAACAAAAAATAAATGGAACCTAAACATATATTGGCAAAAGAGCTTATATTAAATGATGAATAACATGAGAAGCTTGATAACAATAAGGGTCTAAAAGTCTCCGAAGGTGAACCCTTGCTTCAACATAAGTCTTAGGCTTTATAGCCTTTACAAAATTTATTTTAGATCCTGAAAAGATGGATTTGATTTACTAAAAATAGATAAAATAACTGTTTTTGCAAAATTAGGTAAAAAAACCTAATTTAAGTGCTAGTCTAACTAACTTTAATACTTGTTCACTCTTTGAACTCTTAAACAACTGCAGTCACCACTGAGGCAGAGCTATGACCTGTTATCTGACAGATAAGCCACAGTTTTTCAAAAGCAGATAGGGTTTGTGACCCCTTTCACCTTGATGGCACCCTCAAAACTGGAACAGACCCCCTCCACTAGTGCATTTCATCAATTTTTAGCTTCATAATTCACCCTTGAGGTGTTTGTATCCGCCAAAAATGGTTTTGTGTGCAAACATATCTTTCTGCACCCATTTGTGCTTTCGGTGGTTAAGGAAACAAAATACCGGGTCTGTAAGCTGTCGAAAGCTCTGCATTTGGTGGCTAATGAACAACTGCTGCATTCGCCTAAGCCACCAAAAGCTCTATTTCTACAAAATTTTAATCAGCCTTTTAATCATCCTTTTACATCTTTTACCTCTGTCGATCCGGTATTTTGTTCGATTTGCATAGGATTTGACAGAGCCGCAACATCATGAGCTGCCTCAGGATCCTACAAGCTTGTTGTTGCCTCTGCGAGGGTTTCTAGCGCAAGGTGAGCTTGAGAGCTAGGGTTTGAGTTGTTCTTCTGCAACCTCAACAGTCTGATAATTCTGTAGAGCATGGAGTTTCCCTTCATAAATATTAGATTTCTCCTTTTAAGCATGACATACATCCCTCTCATTTCTAGAAGAGAATTGTGCAACTTAGTATTCCTCTTGGTTAATATTACATTATTTCTTTTGATCTCTCTGTCTAAGACCTCTAGTTCATGTATTTGCCCTAATAGTTGGTTTATTCTCTGATATCTAGGTTTTCTTGAGGAAGTCTCTGCCATTGGTTCCTCTTGACCTTCCCTTGGTTTTGGTGAGGAAAAATCCTCATGTTTTGTTGCAGCCTTCTTTGTTAGGTCAACTTCATGCTCCTTTTCTTCTTCTGAATCTGAGTAGGGTAGGTTAAGTATATTTCCACTTTGTGCTGGGGCCTCCTTCTCCTTTCCACTAAAGTTTAGATTTCTATTGGCTTAGTTGGTTTTAGAAGTTGGAGAAGGCTGATCCACTGTCACTGGTGAGATCGCCCTCCTCTTCCTCTTGCCACTCCTGGGAGTGGTGGATTTCTTTGAAGGGGACTTTCCTTTGTCTTCTCGCTATAAGACTATTTCAAACTCATTCCAGAATAAGAAATATGTCCATGCTATGTTTCTTGTTTGTAGCAATTCTTGAACAATGAGTTTTATCAGGTCATGGTGAGATAACCTCCCTACGATTTGGGTGGGCTGGGCCTTGACCTGGTGGGCCATCTTGGTTAGGATTTTGTGGAGGTAGAAAGGTAGGTTTAAAGGGCTTCTGCCTGTAAAATGGTTCATCAATTTAAAGTGATATATCATCACCCTGTTATACCTGCCTTCACATTTTATATAAACCAGGATTGCTTTTAGTAACTGCTGCCACTTCTCCTCAAGCCAGGTGGATGGGATGCTTTTCTTCCATACCACGTTCTTGTGTTCAGGATTTAAGTATGACTTGAATTCCACATCCTTAGTAATGGTGGTCTTGAACCATTTCTCCCCAGTCCTTGGGAGTTCTGCTACTTCTGCTATTAGGGTTTCATCAACCTTGAACTCTTCCTTGCCTTTCAATTCCTTAGAACCATCAAAATAAAGAGAAAAGGATTTTGCCACTTGCTGGTGGGAACACTGGATTTTCTCACAGAATCTGTAACAGCCTGCATCTCTGAAGAATTGGCATACTTCTGGATGTGACTCAAGATAGCTAATGTCACCTAAATCCTGTCTGAGGGCAGGCCCTCCTCCTTTCTTCATCTCTGAACTGTGCTTCTAGTACCTGCAAAAAATCAAAATTCAAATTATGTGAAGGAGATTAGCATGCTAGTTTCAGGGATGTCTTGGAGCAGTGAAGATGCATGCAGAGAAATGTGGAGTGTACTGAGGATATGGTGCTTATTTTGAGGGGTTAATCAGTCGATTGGTACTTCAGTAAGATGATGGTAAACTCTGGTGAGAACCACGAGATAGCCAACACAACAATTATTTTTAACCAGGACTTGATGTTTCATGGTGGTTCAACTGCAGTTGTGGGAGAGATGGAGGGAAGGTTAGGGTTTTGGTTTGTATCAGTCACTTCAGATCAATAATGACCTTTTATTCACCAACTCATGATTTTCTGCAGTCCCCCAGTCTTTTCGGCAGTTAAGTGCTAGATCATGACGTGCCTCATGCTGACGGTGTTTGATTTCGATGGATATGCTAACAGTTTTCCTCTTTTGGTGCTTTCGGAGGTTAAGGAAATATTGGGTCTAATTTGCAAGTTGCCGAAAGCTAGGATTTTCGGTGGCTAATTAGTCGTTGGTACGTTTTCCCAAGCCACCGAAAGCTTCCTTTCCAAAATTTATCGAAAAACGTAGTTAATGAGCTTTCAGTGGTTAATGTCTTCCTGGACCAAATTGTTAAGGTGCCGAAAGATGGGCTTTTCGGTGGCTAATGAACTGTTTGAAAAGTTCTCCTAAGCCACCGAAAGCTCCCTTTCCAAAATTTTATTAAAAACGACATCAATAGGGTTTCGGTGGTTACCACAGTCCCGATTCCAAATCGTTAGCTGTCGAAAGCTGGGATTTTCGGTGGCTAATAAACTGTTGAAAAGTTTGCGTAAGCCACTGAAAGCTAAACTTTCAAATTTTCTTGAAAAACAGAACACCATGCATTCCAATTTTGTTAATCACCCAAACATCTTTCATAATATACCCTGAAATCTTCACTACTATGCAAAAATAAATTGTCTGAGTTTGACCTATTGAAAATTAATTTATTTAGGAGATAACATCTGGCTCCTACTCGGGGATGGGAACCTCCCTGTGAGGTCCCAAGAACCCTAGACCAAAATTCCTTTCCTAAACAATAAGAATTAAACCTATATTCTACTGTTCCATTGGACATGGAGTCTTATTTTGTTAAAAAACAAAAACAATCAACTAAATAATATTTTACAATAACAAGGCCTTAAATCCTCAGATGAAATAGAGTTTCAGAAATTGCCCATTTACTGGGCCATCAAACACCTCCTCTCCTTCCAGATTTTGCAATTTGAAGGTGTTGTTCTGCTGCACTTGAGCTATCACAAAAGGGCCTATGTAAAAAGAGTCAAACTTTCCATGCTTTCCCTTGTCTTTCCTAACAGTATCCCATTTGAGAACCCAATCTGCAACTTGAAAGTTGTCCACCTTTGCCCTTTTGTCGAAAATAATCTTGATCCTCTTTTGATGAGCTTCTGATTTTTTCATCACCTGTTCCCTGGCTTGTTGCAACTCCACCAAATCAAGCATCCTCCTCACCATGTCATTTGGTTCATCCTGTTCCTCCTGAGAGAATTTTGCAACTGGCAGAATTAGCTAAATGGGGAAAATGGCCTCAGTACCATAAACCAACTTGAAAGGAGAAGTCCCTATGGATCTCTTGTCAGTCACCCTATCGTCCCATAGAGAAAATTTTAGCTTAGAATCCCAGCTCTTATGATTATTCTCTAATAGTTTTATGATGATTCTAACTAGGATTTTATTGGATGACTCAACAAGGCAATTTCCTTGAGGGTAATAGGAAGTGGAATGTAGTAATTGAATGCCCATTGACTCACACATGTTAACCAATGCCCCGGATTTGAAAGATGGTGCATTATCAATCACTAGCCTTACTAGGCATCCAAACTTGATAAAGATGTTCTCATATAAAAACCTCTTGATGATCAGGTGAGTGGCATTCCTTGTAGGGACTGCCTCTATCCACTTGGTGAAATAGTCTGTGGATACTAGGATCCATTTGTGCTGACCACTTGATGAAGGATTAATCTCACCTATGAAATCAAGACCCCACTGCTGGAAAGGACCATTCACTACAATAGGTATAAGGGGCAAAGATATGAGCTGCTGCTTTCCTATGAATCTTTAGCTCTTGTCACAGGCTCTCATAAAAGTACAAACATCAGAGAAAAGAACATGCCAATAGTACCCAGCCGTCAAATTCTTGTGGGCTGTGGTTTTCCAGTAATGATGGCCTCCACATGTGCTTGAATGAAACTGATGCATGACCCAAACTGACTCTTCTTTATCTAAGAATCTCAGCAAAAGACCAGACAGATCTTTCCAATACAACAACTTATCAATTACACAAAATTTAACAGACTTAAGCTTAAGAGCCCGTGCCTGATTTAGAGTAAGTCCAGGGGGAACTTCTAAATTTTGCAAGAAATGAATAATACTTGAGTACCACTCACATGAGGATAAGTTCTTAGCTACTTGTTGACTGTCATGCTGCTCCTTAACTGTTTTTGCTGCTGTTTCTGTTTCTACCTCTATCTGCAAGTTGGTTGAACTTATGCCAATAAGATTCATGCCTAGTAGCTCATAATTTTCTTCTACCATAAGCTTAGCTAGGCCTTGTCCTTTCACCAACTTGGTGGGATTTACTTCTATGTCAAACTCAATCAGCCTCGCCACCCACTTGGCTCTCTTCCCATCAATATCAGGCTGTGTCAAAACATCCTTCACAGCAGCTAAAGGAACATAAGCCAGGACCTTTGCATGTAAAATATAAATTCTAAAGGCTTTTAGTGGCTTGATTAGAGCACATGACTGCTTCTCAATAGGATCATACTTCAATTCAACGTTCCTCAATGTTTTGCTAAAAAAGGCAATGGGGTGATCAAGGTATTCATCATCTTTCTGTAACGGCACTGCTACCACTGTGTCATAGGATGCAAAGGAGAAAATGTAGAAACCCTTGGTGTAGTCTGGACTAATCAGTGTGGGAGATTCCATGATAGCCTTCTTGATGTCTTCAAAAGAGCTTCTTGCTTGCTCTGTCCATTTGATTTCAGCTTCCTTCCTCAACATAGAGGTTATATGCTTTACCAACTCAAAAAAGTTTGGGATAAACCTCCTGACAAAATTTATCTTACCCAGAAATGACTGAATATCCCTTTTTGACCTAGGTATGGACAACTTTTGGATTGCTTCAACTCGAACATGATAAATCTTCACACCTTCAGCTGAAACTATGTGACCCAGGAGTTTGCCCTCACTGAGTGCAAATTGAGACTTCTTCGAGTTCAGAGGTATCCCAAAATTTCTACATTTTAGAAACACCCTCCTCAAGTGCCGCAAATGCTCTTCATGGCTATTGGAGTAAACAATGAGGTCATCAAGGTATATGAGAACAAATTTTTCTTTCAACCCCACAAAAGCTATGTCCATGGCCCTCTGGAAAGTGGCCCCAACATTCATCAGCCCAAATCGTATTTTAGCGTACATGAAGGTGCCCCAGGGAGTGGTAAACATAGTTTTTTCTTGGTCATCAGGCTGCATAGCAACTTGGTTGTATCTAGAGAAACCATCTAGGAATGACATGACACTAGCTCCCGAGACTCTTTGCAACAGATGTTCCATCTTGGGTAATGGATAGTTGTCTTTCTTGGAGCATTTGTTCAAGTTTCTGAAATCTACACATAACCTAATCTCCCCGTTCTTCTTCCTTACCACCACTAAATTTGCAATCCATTTGGAATACCTGAGGGGAATTATGATTTAGGCTTTAAGGAGCTTTTGGATTTCTTTTCAATCAAAGGCAATAGGAGAGGACCGAGCTTCTGTTTGAAAGGGATAGTGTCCTTCTCCAGGGGAATCTTGTGTTGGATGATACTAGTGTCATAGGTTTTCAGGTCACTATATTCCCAGGCAAAGAGATCAACAAACTCTTTCATCAGACTACAAAATTTTGACCTCTGATTAGCAGTCAACTCAGTGGACATATTTATGGATTTTGGATGACTTTGGCTACCTATGTTTTGCTCTTGGACAATGAGATCTTTCTCCTTTTTGGAAGGTTTAAAAGGGACATCATTATGATCAAATAGCTCTTCCAAGGGTACTAGACCCCGAGGTATATAATTACTAGGCAACTAAACAATGTTCTGATCACCTACTTTATTTTTTAACTTGAGCCTCTGAGATTCTTCCATATTCAGGTTTTCTTGATAAATATGCCTATCAGAAAATTCATCTACTACTTGGAGGAATTTACTAAGCTCATCATCATTCTCAAAGACCTTCCAAAATTTCAAATTATCAGGTAGGGATGGCCTGTACTTAACTTGGATATCATAGCTCAGCTTAGGAGGCAAAGGGGGAACAAACATACTTGCAGAGACAGCAAGGGAATCAACTAGATGGTTCATAGCTCTAGGTATGTATGAGAGGTCAAAAAACATGAAAGAGTCCTTGAGTTTCCATACCTCATCTCTGTAAGCCTTCAGTATGACATTCTTTGCTTGAAAAGTGTTGTTGACCTACTGTATGATAAGATCTGCATCTCCAAAGATCTTCAGGCACATGAACCCCATTTCCTTGGAAGCCTTCACTCCTAGCAGCAATGCTTCATATTCTGCTATATTGTTAGTAGTCTTGAAATCAAGTTTATAAGACAGATGGATAGTCTCTTTTGATGGAGAAATCAAAACTACACCTGCACCTGCTGAGGCTTGAGTATTGGCCCGATCAAAAAACATGCTCCAGCCAGAGGTGGTTACCTCCTCAGGGGGTTGATACGTATGCTTTGTGAGCTGTATGGATGTTTCTTTTGAATCATCTATCTGCAGGATGCATGCCCCAAAGTCTGTGTCTACTGCATATATGGGATGGTTTATAGAGTTCTTGGCATTACTGATGATGTAGGTGAACTGGTTCTCCCTGTAGAGTCTCTTGGTATCCCCTCCAAACATCAGGATTGTAGCATATGTCAGGTCCATATGAAGGGTACCACCCAACCTTTTACTCCATGAGTGAGACAAAAGGAGGCCAAACTTAGGTGGGATGCCAGCCACTACTATGGCCATCACCATACTTTTTGAAGGCAGCTGGGAGAGGTTTATGACAAGGTCTTTGATGAGGCCCAGGAATTTGACCTTCCTGGAGTCAAATGAGAACAGATCATGGTAGGGTTTTGTAATGCTAAGGCCAAGCACATCCATATCTGCTTTTGGCATTAGGTTATGGGAAGCTCTTAAGTCCAGCAAACAGTTGTGAAGGATTTTATCATGGATGTTCAAAGATCTGTAGAAAGGTGGTCAAAGCTGATCTATCTCTTCAATCATATGACCTAGGATTACTGTGGACTTATCATATTGCATGTTCATAGAGTCAGCATCTATGGGTGTCCTTTGCTGAAGAGATTTTAGTATGGATGACTTGAAGGTATCATTCTTCATCAGCTTTATCAAGGGAAAAGGGATTTTTAACTTCTGAATTTCTGACTGAATATTGAAAGCATAAGATAATTTGTCAGAAGATCTGACCTCTTGTGGTGTGGCATTGAGCCGAACAAGATCATGGGCTAGTGGCTGTAATGGCCTTTGCTGCTATTTTGGAGGAATATTCATCTTCTTTGCAGGAGTAGCAATATTCTTAGCAGGAGGAGCATGATGCTTTGTAGGGGCAGGACCCTTCTTCATAGGAGCAACAATTATGGATCTCAAATTATAATCTTCATGATCATCTACCTGATATAAAGATTCTTCCATGATCTACTCCTTCATGAGGGCTTCCTCATATTCTGCTTGTGTCAGGAAAGAGAGATCAAATTCATCTTCCATACAGTTGATATTGTCTTCTGCCTCTCCCTCTTCCCAAGTGAACTCTGGTTCTTCTTCTAGTACAACATTCTGAAAAGGAGCTCTGATTCTTTGATCCTCAGCTTGATTCCTATCCCTTTGAAGGATCTAAGCTGGGTGGTTGTTTCTTCTGTAAGGGAAAAAATTAGGTTTTCTGGGAGCAAAATCATTTGGCCCTTTAGCTCTCATAGGTATTTGTCCTTGGTATTTCAGTATAGACATCTCAGATGTCAGACTATCCCACATCTTGGCCATTTTCTCACTTTTATTTTCTGATGAAGATTCCGCTAGAGGATCTGAGGGTTGCTTCTTTCTGTCCATTTTTCCCTTAACCTTCTGAGATGCAACGATATTGGACTCAACTTCAAGAGCAACATCTTGCATGAGTGACAGAGAAGTTGATCTTCTTTCTCTCAGAAGAAGACAAAATTCTGAATCAAAGGCATTGGCATAGGTGATTTTTGCTGAAGTGTCAGTTGGCTTGATCTCAACGGGATCTTGCTGAACATCTTGTTAAATCTTTTGGTGAAGTTGGAAACAGACTCACCATTCTCTCTCTTCAGACTGATCAACTCAGTGATATAGTAAAGGTGGTCTCTTCTCTCTCCCCAAATCTTTATAAATATGTCATCTAGGGCTTCGATACCTGCTATCGATCCATCAGGTAACTCTTTGAACCATTTCCTAGCCCGACCATCTAGACTTTGCACAAAAACCCTAGTCCACACATCCTCTTGTTCAATGTTTATCTTCTCAGCATAACTATAGAATGCCTCTAAGTGTTCTTTAGCTGTGAAATATCCCTCCCTAGTAAACTTAGCCATGTATTTGAGATAATCTCTAGTAGGCATAGCAAAGAGGGGGTTAGGCAAATTCAGAGGGGTGTATCTAGCAACAAGGATCCTTTCCATTTTGGTCAGAGGGGCAGCCATATTGGAAGTGGGTATGGAAAGGGCAGAAGGAGATACTGCTGGTGTGGGTGGTAGCTAAGAGAGTATTCAGGGTGGATTTATTTCAGCGGAGTCGCCAGGGATGGAATCTACATACGCAAAAGTGCTTGACGATTCCTCAACCCTAAATTTTTTTGATTCAACTATAAATTCCTGAGAATTATATGTTTTAGCAGAAGAAGATTGAAATGGAGGTCTATTTGATATAACAACAGAAATACCTCTTGAAATACCTGATGTAGCTCCTCTTGCAGCTCTGGAGGTCTGTCTTAGTGAAGCCCTAGCTTTTGTTAGAATTTCTTCTGGATCTGAAACATGTGTTACTGGTGGCCCTTGAGGGTTTTCTCTGGTACTTGGTCTTCTTTAAGCCACCTTATTCCAATGGAGTCGCCATATAGATGATTACAACCAAAATAGTGTTCAGACTTTGTCTATCATCAAAGTAGGATCTATGTTGTCCTCCAGGGAAGCTGAGCTCCAATCTCCTCTCCTTCGAAACGACGCCAATTTGTTATCACTCTAGGAAACTCCTCTAGGTTGCAGCTCAAGGATTCCTGGTAACTTAAATGTTTTTAATGGTTTTTATAAATGGATCAATTCAAATGACCTAAAGGACGTCACACACTCAAGACATGCATAAAACTCAATCAAAAGATAAGGCTTCTAAACACCAATGTTCAGAGGGTTGATAATAAGGTGAATAAATAAAGAACTTACTATGCTGGTAGATTCATATATAAAGCAATCACATATGATGGCTAATCATAACAAGGAAAAATACTTGTAATTCAACTGATCAACACGTAGATAGGATGACAACTATCTGGCATTAGATAAAAAGAATAAACTTGAATCAGACATTCAAGCACAAGTATAGAACATAAGAGGAATGGAACCTGAACATATAATGGAAAAAGAGCTTATATTAAATGATGAATAACATGAGAAGCTTGATAAAAATAAGGGTCTAAAATTATCCGAAGTCGAACCCTTGCTTCAACATAAGTCTTAGGCTTTATAGCCTTTACAGAATATATTTCATATCCTGAAAAGTTGGATCTGATTTACTAAAAATAGATAAAAATAACTGTTTTTGCAAAATTAGGTCAAAAACCCTAATTTAAGTGCTAGACTAACTAACTCTAATACTTTTTCACTCCTTGAACTCTTAAACAACTGTAGTGATCAATGAGGCAGAGCTATGACCTTTTATCTAACAGATAAGCCACGGTTTGTCAAAAGAAGATAGGGTTTGTGACCCCTTTCACCTTGATGGCACCCTCAAAACTGGAACAGACCCCCTCCACTGGTGCCTTTCATCAATTTTCAGCTTCATAATTCACCCCTGAGGTGTTTGTATCCGACAAACTAGTTCTGTGTGCAAACTTATCTTTCTGCACCCTTTTGTTCTTTCGGTGGTTAAGGAAACAAAATCCTGGGTTTGTAAGCTGTCGAAAGCTCTGCTTTCGGTGGCTAATGAACAGCTGCTGCATTCGCCTAAGCCACCGAAAGCTCTACTTCTACAAAATTTTAATCAGCCTTTTAATCATCCTTTTACAGCTTTTATCTCTCTCCATCCGGTATTTCTTCAATTTGCATAGGGTTTGATAGAGCCACAACATCATGAGCTACCTCAGGATCCTGCAAGCTTGCTGCTGCCTATGCTAGGGTTTCTAGCACAAGGTGAACTTGAGAGCTAGGGTTTGAGATTTTCTTCTGCAACCTCAACAGTCTGATCATTCTGTAGAGCCTGGAGTTGTCCTTGACAAATCTTAGATTTCTGCTTTTCAGTATGACATACATCCCTCTCATTTCTAGAAGAGAATTGTGCAACTCAATATTCCTCTTAGTTAATATTGCATTATTTCTTCTGATCTCTCCGTCTAAGACCTCTAGTTCATGTATTTTCCCTAATAGATGGTTTATTCTCTGAGACCTAGGTTTGCTTGAGGAAGTCTTTGCCATTGGTTCCTCTTCACCTTCCCTTGGTGTTGGTAAGGAAAAATCCTCATGTTATGTTGCAGCTTTCTTGGTTAGGTCAACTTCCTGCTCCTTTTCTTCTTTTGAATCTGAGTAGGGTAAGTTAAGTATATTTCCACTTTGTGCTGGGGCCTCCTTCTCCTTTCCACTGAAGTCCAGATTTATTTTGGCTTGGTTGGTTTGTGAAGTTGGAGAAGGTTAATCCATTGTCATCGGTGAGATAACCCTCCTCTTCCTCTTGCCACTCCTGGGAGTGGTGGATTTCTTTGAAGGGGGATTTCCTTTGTCTTCTGGCTGTAAGCTTGTTTCAAACTCATTCCAAAATAAGAAATATGTCCATGCTATGTTTCTTCTTTGCAGCAATTCTTGGACAATGAGTTTTATTAGGCCATGGCGAGATAACCTCCCTGCGATTTTTGTGGGCTGGGCCTTGACCTGGTGCGCCATCTTGGTTAGGCTTTTGTGGAGGTAGAAAGACAAGTTTAAAGGGATTCTTCCTGTAAAATGATTCATCAATTTAAAGTGATATATCATCACCCTGTTATACTTGCCTTCACATATTATATAAACCAGGATTGCTTTTAGTAAATGCTGCCACTTCTCCTCAAGCCAAGTTGATGGGATGCTTTTCTTCCATACCACGTTCTTGTGTTCAGGCTTTAAGTAGGACTTGTATTCCACATCCTTAGTAATGGTGGTCTTGAACCATTTTTCCCCAATCCTTACGAGTTCTGCTACTTCTGTTATTGGTTTCATCAACCTTGAACTCTTCCTTGCCTATCAATGCCTTTGAGCCATCAAAAGAAAGAGCAAAGGCTTCTGCCACTTGCTGGTGGGAACCTTGGATTTTCTCACAAAACCTGTAATAGCTTGCATATTTGAAGAATTGGCATACTTCTAGATGTGACTGAAGATAGCTAATGTCACCTAAATCCTATCTTAGGGAAGGCTCTCCTCCTTTCTTCATCTCTGGACTATGCTTCTAGTACCTGCAAAAAATCAAAATTCGAATTATGTGAAGGAGATTAGCGCACTGGTTTCAGGGAATGGCATGGAGCAGTGAGGATGCATGTAGAGAAAGGTGGAGTGTATTGAGGATATGTTGCTGATTTTGAGGGGTTAATTAGTCGATTGGTACTTGAGTGAGATGACGATAAACTCTGGTGAGAACCACAAGATAGCCAGCACAACAATTATTTTTAACTGGGACTTGATGTTTCATGGTGGTTCAACTGCAGTCGTGGGACAGATGGAGGGAAGGCTAGGGTTTTGGTTTCTATCAGTCACTTCAGATCAATAATGACCTTTTATTCACCAACTCATGTTTTCTGCAGTCCTCCAGTCTTTTTGGCGGTTAAGTGCTAGATCATGACGTGCCTCATGCTTGACAGTGTTTGATTTCAATGGATATGCTAACCGTTTTCCTCTTTTGGCGCTTTCGGTGGTTAAGGAAATCTTGGGTCTAATTTGCAAGCTGTTGAAAGCTAGGATTTTTGATGGCTAATGAACCGTTGGTACGTTCGCCCAAGCCACTAAAATCTTCCTTTCCAAAATTTATCCAAAAATGTAGTTAATGAGCTTTCAGTGGTTAATGTCTTCCTAGACCAAATTGTTAAGCTGCCGAAAGCTGGTCTTTTCGGTGGCTAATGAACTATTTGAAAAGTTTTCCTAAGCCACTGACATCTCCCTTTCCAAAAATTTATTAAAAACGACGTCAACAACCTTTCGGTGGTTACCGTAGTCCTGATTCCAAATCGTTAGCTGCCGAAAGCTCGGCTTTTTGGTGGCTAATGAACTGTTGAAAAGTTTGCCTAAGCCACCGAAAGCTAAACTTTCAAATTTTCTTGAAAAATAGAACACGAGGCATTCCAATTTTGTTAATCACCTAAACATATTTCATAATATACCCTGAGATCTTCACTACTATGCAAAAATAAATGGTCTGAGTTTGACCTATTGAAAATTAATTTATTTAGGAGATAACATCTGGATCCTACTCGGGGATGGGAACCTCCCTATGAGGTCCGAAGAACCCCAGACCAAAATCCATTTCCTTAAAAATAAGAATTAAACCTATCTTCTATTGTTCCATTAGGCATGGAGTCTTATTTTGTAAAAAAACAAAAACAATCAACTAAATAATATTTTACAATAACAAGGCCTTAAAGCCTCAGATGAAATAGAGTTTCAGAAATCACCCATTTACTGGGCCATCAAACACCTCCTCTCCTTCCAGATTTTGCAATTTGAAGGTGTTGTTATGCTGCACCTGAGCTATCACAAAAGGGCCTATCCACAAAGAGTCAAACTTTCCGTGCTTTCCCTTGTCTTGCCTTACAGTTCCCATTTGAGAACCCAATCTCCAACTTGAAAGTTGTCCACCGTTGCCCTTTTGTCAAAAATAATCTTGATCCTCTTTTGATGAGCTTCTGATTTTTCCATCACCTGTTCCCTGACTTGCTACAACTCCACCAAATCAAGCATCCTCTTCACCATGCCATTTGGGTCATCCTGTTCCTCTTGAAAGAATTTTGCTACTCGCAGAATCAAATGAATGGGAAAAATGGCCTCAGTACCATAAACCAACTTGAAAGGAGAAGTCCCTATGGATCTCTTGTCAGTCACTCTATCGGCTTATAGAGAAAACTTTAGCTTAGAATCCCAGCTCTTCTGGTTATTCTCCAATAGTTTTCTGATGATTCTAACTAGGCTTTTATTAGATGACTCAGCAAGGCCATTGCCTTGAGGGTAATAGGAAGCGGAATGCACCAATTGAATTCCCATTGACTCCACATGTTAACCAATGACCCGAATTTGAAAGTTGGTGCAATATTAGTCACTAGCCTTACTGGGCAGCCAAACCAGATAAAGATGTTCTCATATAAAAACCTCATGATGACTTGGTGAGTGGAATTCCTTGTAGGGACTGCCTCTATCCACTTGGTGAAATAGTATGTGGCTATTAGGATCCATTTGTGCTGACCACTTGATGAAGGATTAATCTCAACTATGAAATCAAGACCCCACTGTTGGAAAGGACCATTCACTACAATAGGTCTAAGGGGCAAATATCTGAGCTGCTGCTTTCCTATGAATCTTTGGCACTTGTCACAGGCTCTCACAAAGGTACACACATTAAAGAAAAGAAAAGGCCAATAGTACCCAGCCCTCAGAATTTTGTGGGCTGTGGTTTTCCAGTAATGATGCCCTCCACATGTGCTTGAATGAAACTGATGCATGACCTGAACTGACTCTTCTTTATCTAACCATCTCAGCAAAACAACAGATAGATCTTTCCAATACAACAACTTATCAATTACACAAAATTTAACAGACTTAATCTTAAGAGCCCGTGCTTGATTTAGAGTAAGTCCAGGGGGCACTTCTAAATTTTGTAAGAAATGAATAATACCTAAGTACCAATCACATGAAGATAAGTTCTCAGCTACTTGTTGACTGTCATGCTGCTCCTCAACTATTTCTGTTTCTACCTCTGTCTGTAAGTTGGTTGAACTTATGCCAATAAGATTCATGCCTAGTAGCTCATAATTTTCTTTTGCTATAAGCTTAGCTAGGCCTTGTCCTTTCAACAACTTGGTGGGATTTACTTCTATGTCAAACTCAATTAGCTTCGCCACCCACTTGGATCTCTTCCCATCAATATCAGGCTGTGTCAAAACATCCTTCACAGCAGCTGAAGGAACATAAGCCAGGACCTTTGCATGTAAAATGTAAATTCTGAAGGATTTTAGTGACTTGATTAGAGCATAGGCCTGCTTCTCAATAGGACCATACTTCAATTCAACGTCCCTCAATGTTTTGCTGGAAAAGGAAATGGGGTGATCAAGGCATTCATCATCTTTCTGTAACAGTACTGCTGCCACTATGTCATAGGATGCAAAGGAGAAAATGTAGAAACCCTTGGTGTAGTCCGGACTAATCAGAGTGGGAGCTTCCTTGATACCCTTCTTGATGTCTTCAAAAGAGTTTCTTGCTTGCTCTGCCCATTTGATTTCAGCTCCCTTCCTCAACATAGAGGTTATATGCTTTACTAACTCGGAAAAGTTTGGGATAAACCTCCTGACAAAAATTATCATACCCAGAAATGACTGAATATCCCTTTTTGACCTAGGTATGGACAACTTCTGGATTGCTTCAACTCGAACATGATCAATATTCACACCTTCAGCTGAAACTATGTGACCCAGGAGTTTTCCCTCACTGAGTGCAAATTGAGACTTCTTCGGGTTCAGAGATATCCCAAATTTTCTACATTTTAGAAACACCCTCCTCAAGTGCTGCAAATGCTCTTCATGGATGTTGGAGTAAATAGTGAGGTCATCAAGGTATATGAGAACAAATTTGTCTTTCAGCCCTACAAAAGCTATGTCCATGGCCCTCTGGAAAGTGGCCCCAGCATTCATCAGCCCAAATGGCATTTTGGTGTACATGAAGGTGCCCTAGGGAGTGGTTAACGTAGTTTTTTCTTGGTCATCAGGGTGCATAGCAACTTGTTTGTATCCAGAGAAACCATCTAGGAATAACATGACACTAGCCCCCGAGACTCTTTGCAATAAATGTCCCATCTTGCGTAATGGATAGTTGTCTTTCTTAGAGCATTTGTTCAGGTTTATGTAATTCACACATAACCTAATCTCCACGGTCTTCTTCCTTACCACCACTAAATTTGCAATCTATTTGGAACACCTGAGGGGAATTATGATTTTGGCTTTAAGGAGATTTTGGATTTATTTTTCAATCACCGGCAGTAGGAGAGGACTGATGGATCTTAGCTTCTGTTTGAAAGGGACGGTGTCCTTCTCCAGGGGAATCCTGTGTTGGATGATACTAGTGTCATAGGTTTTCAGGTCACTATATTCCCAGGCAAAGATATCAACAAACTCTTTCATCAGACTACAAAATTTTGACCTCTGATTAGCAGTCAACTTAGTGGATAGATTTATGGATTTTGGATGACTTTGGCTCCCTATGTTTTGCTCTTAGACAACGAGATCTTTCTCCTTTTTGGTAGGTTTAAAAGGGACATCATTATGATCAAATAGCCCTTCCAGGGGTACCAGACCCCGAGGTATATAATTACTAGGAAACTGAACAATATTTTGATCACCTAATTTATCTTTTAACTTGAGCCTTTGAGATTCTTCCATATTTAGGTTTTCTTGATCAATATGCATATCAGAAAATTCATCTACTACATGGAGGAATTTACTAAGCTCATCATCATTCTCAAAGACCTTCCAAAATCTCACATTATCAGGTAGGGATGGCTTGTACTTAAATTGGATATCATAGCTCAGCTTAGGAGGAAAGGGGGGAACAAACAGACTTACAGAGACAACAAGGCAATTAGCTAGATGGTTCATAGCTCTAGGTATATATGAGAGGTCAAAAAACATGAAAGAGTCCCTTAGTTTCCATACCTCATCTCTGCAAGTATTTAGTCTGACATTCTTTGCTTGAAAAGGGTTGTTGACCTGCTGTATGATAATATCTGTGTCTCCAAAGATATTTAGGCACATGATCCCCATTTCCTTGGCAGCCTTCATGCCTAACATCAATGCTTCATATTCTGCTATATTGTTCGTAGTCTTGAAATCAAGTTTATAAGACAGATGGATAGTCTCTTTTGATGGAGAAATCAAAACTACACCTGCACCTGCTAAGGCTTGAGTACTGGCCCCATCAAAAAACATGATCTAGACAGAGGTGGTTACCTCCTTAGGGGGATGATAGGTAGGCTTTGTGAGCTATATGGATGTTGGCTCGGAATCATCTATCTGCAGGATGCATGCCCCAAAGTCTGTGTCTACTGTATATATGGGATGGTTTATAGAGTTCTTGGCATTACTAATGATGTAGGTGAATTGGTTCTCCCTGCAGAGTCTCTTGGTCTCCCCTCCAAACATCAGGATTGTAGCATATGTAAGGTCCATCTGAAGGGTACCACCCAGCCTTTTACTCCATGAGCAAGACAAAAGGAGGCCAAACTTAGGTGGGATGTCAGCCACTACTATGTCCATCACCATACTTTTTGAAGGTAGCTGGGAGAGGTTTATGAAAAGGTATTTGATGAGGCCCAGACATTTGACCTTCCTGGAGTCAAATGAGAACAAATCATGGTAGGGTTTTGTAATGTTGAGGACAAGCTCATCCATCACTGCTTTTGGCATTAGGTTATGGGAATCTCCTAAGTCCAACAAACAGTTGTGAAGGATTTTATCATGGATGTTCAAAGATATGTAGAAAGGTGGGCAAGACTCATCCGGCTCTTCAATCATAGGACCTAGGATTACTATGGGCTTATAATCTTGCAAGTTCACAAAGTCAGTATCTATTGGTGTCCTTGGCTAAAGAGATTTCAATATGGATGACTTGAAGGTATCATTCTTCATCAGCTCTATCAAGGGAAAAGGGATTTTTAACTTTTGAATTTTTGAGTCAAGATTGAAAGCATAGGATAATTTGTCAGAAGATTTGACCTCTTGTGGTGTGGCTTTGAGCTGAATAGGATCATGGGCTGATGGTTGTAATGGCCTTTGCTGCTGTTTTGGAGTAACTAACATCTTCTTTGCAGGAGCAACAATCTTCTTAGCAGGAGGAGCAGGATGCTTTGTAGGGGCAGGACCCTTCTTCATAGGAGCAACAATTATGGATCTCAAATTATAACCTTCATGATCATATGCTTGATATAAATATTCTTCCATGATATGCTCATTCATAAGGGCTTCCTCATATTCTACTTGTGTTAGGAAAAAGAGATCAACTTCATCTTCCATAAAGTTGATATTGTCTTCTGCCTCTCCCTCTTCCTGAGTGAACTCTGGTTCTTCTTCTAGTACAACAGTCTAAAAAGGAGCTCTGATTCTTTGATCCTCAGCTTGATTCCTATCCATTTGAAGGATCTGAGCTGGTTGGTTGTTTCTTCTGTAAGGGAAAAAATTAGGGTTTCTAGGAGCAAAATCATTTGTCCCTTTACCTCTCATAGGTATTTTCCCTCAGTCTTTCAATCTAGACATATCAATTGTCAAACTATCCAACATCTTGGCCATTTTCTCGATTTTATTTTCTGATGAAGAAGCCCCTAGAGGATCTGAGGGTTGCTTCTTTCTGTCCTTTTTTCCCTTAACCTTCTGAGATGCAATGATATTGGACTCAACTTCAAGAGCAACATCTTGCATGAGTGACATAGAAGCTGATGTTCTTTCTCTGAGAAGAAGATAGAATTCTGAATCAAAGGCATTGGGATAGGTGATTTTGGGTGAAGTGTCAGTTGGCTTGATCTCAGCAGGGATCTTGCTGAACATCTTGTTAAATCTTTTGGTGAAGTTGGAAACAAACTCACCATTCTCTCTCTTCAGATTGCTAAACTTAGTGATATAGTAAAGGTGGTCTCTTCTCTCTCCCCAACGCTTTATAAATATGTCATCTAGGGCTTCAATGCCTGCTATTGATCCAACAGGTAACTCTTTGAACCATTTCCTAGCTTGGACCATCTAGACTTTGCACAAAAACCCTAGTCCATACATCCTCTTGTTCAATGTTTATGTTCTCAAAATAACTGTAGAATGCCTCTAAGTGTTCTTCAGCTGTGAAATCTCCCTCCCCAGTAAAATTAGGCATGTATTTGAGATAATCTCTAGTAGGCATAACAGAGAGGTGGTTAGGCAAATTCAGAGGGGCGTATCTAGCAACAAGGATCCTTTCCATTTTGGTCAGAGGGGTAGCCATATTGGAAGTGGGTATGGAAATGGAAGAAGGAGATACTGCTGGTGTGGGTGGTAGTTGAGAGAGTATTCGGGGTGGATTTATCTCAGTGGAGTTGCCAGGGATGGGATCTACACAAGCAACAGTGCTTGAATATTCCTCAACCCTAAAATTTTCTGATTCAACTATAAATTCCTGAGAATTATATGTTTCAGCAGAAGAAGAGTGAAATGGAGGTTTATTTGATATAATAGCATAAATACCTCTTGATATACTCGATGTAGCTCCTCTTGCAGCTCTGGAGGTTTGTCTTAGTGAAGCCCTAGCTCTTGTTAGAATTTCCTATGGATCTGAAACAGGTGTTACTGGTGGCCCTTGAGGGTTTTCTCTGGCACTTGGTCTTCTTGAAGCCACCTTATTCCAATGGAGTCGCTAGATAGATGATTACAACCAAAATAGTGTCCAGACTTTGTCTATCATCAAAGTATGATCTATGTCGTCCCCCAGGGAAGTTGAGCTTCAATCTCCTCTCCCTGGCAACAGCGCCAATTTGTTATGACTCCAGGAAACTCCTCTAGGTTGCAGCTCGAGGATTCCTGGTAACTTAAATGATTTTAATGGTTTTTCAAAATGGATCAAGTCAGATGACCTAAAGGGCCTCACACACTCAAGACATGCATAAAACTCAATCAAAAGATAAGGCTTCTAACCACCAATGTTCAGAGGGTTGATAATAAGGTAAATAAATGGAGAACTTACTATCCTGGCAGATTCATATATAAAGCAATCACATAAGAATGGCTAATCATAAGAAGTAAAAATACTTGTAATTCAACTCATCAACACATAGATAGGATGACATCTATCTGGCATTAGATAAAAAGAATAAACTTGAATCAGACATTCAAGCACAAGTACAGAACATAAAAGAAATGGAACCTGAACATATAATGGAAAAAGAGCTTATATTAAATGATGAATAACATGAGAAGCTTGATAACAATAAGGGTCTAAAAGTCTCCGAAGTCGAACCCTTGCTTCAACATAAGTCTTAGGTTTATAGCCTTCACAAAATTTATTTCAGATCCTGAAAAGTTGGATCTGATTTACTAAAAATAGATAAAATAACTTTTTTTGCAAAATTAGGTCAAAAACCCTAATTTAAGTGCTAGTCTAACTAACTCTAATACTTGTTCACTCCTTGAACTCTTAAACAATTGCAATGATCACTGAGGTAGAGCTATGACCTGTTATCTGACAGAGAAGCCATGGTTTGTCAAAAGCAAATAGGGTTTGTGACCCCTTTCACCTTGATGGCACCCTCAAAATTGGAACAGACCCCCTCCACTGGTGTCTTTCATCAATTTTCAGCTTCATAATTCACCCCTGAGGTGTTTGTATCCGCCAAAACTAGTTCTGTGTGCAAACATATCTTTCTGCGCCCTTTTGTGCTTTCAGTGGTTAAGGAAACAGAATCCCGGGTCTGTAAGTTGCCGAAAGCTCTGCTTTCTGTGGCTAATGAACAACTGCTGTGTTCTCCTAAGCCACCGAAAGCTCTGTTTCTACAAATTTTAATCATCCTTTTACAGCTTTTACCTCTGTCCATCTGGTATTTCTTCGATTTGCATCGGGTTTGACAGAGCTGCAGCATCATGGGATGCCTCAGGATCCTGCAAGCTTGCTGTTGCCTCTGCTAGGGTTTCTATCCCAAGGTGAGCTTGAGAGCTAGGGTTTGAGTTTTTCTTCTGCAACCTCAACAGTATGATCATTCTGTAGAGCCTGGAGTTGTCCTTCATAAATCTTAGATTTCTCCTTTTCAGCATGACATACATCCCTCTCATTTCTAGGAGAGAATTGTGCAACTCAGTATTCCTCTTTGTTAATATTGCATTATTTCTTTTGATCTCTCTGTCTAGACCTCTAATTGATGTATTTTCCCTAATAGTTGGTTTATTCTCTTAGACCTAGGTTTGCTTGAGGAAGTCTTTTCCATTGGTTCCTCTTGACCTTCCCTTGGTGTCGGTGAGGAAAACTCCTCATCTTCTATTGCAACCTGCTTGGTTAGGTCAACTTCCTAATCCTTTTCTTCTTCTGAATCTGAGTAGGGTAGGTTAAGTATATTTCCACTTTGTGCTGGGGCCTCCTTCTCCTTTCCACTGAAGTCCAGATTTCTTTTGGCTTGGTTGGTTTTAGAAGTTGGAGAAGGCTGATCCACTGTCACTGGTGAGATAGCCCTCCTCTTCCTCTTGCCACTCCTGGGAGTGGTGGATTTCTTTGAAGGGGAATTTCCTTTGTCTTCTGGCTGTAAGCATGTTTCAAACTCATTCCAGAACAAGAAATATGTCCATGCTATGTTTCTTATTTGCAGCAATTCTTGGACAATGAGTTTTATCAGGCCATGGTGAGATAACATCCCTGCGATTTGGGTGGGCTGGGCCTTGGCCTGGTGGGCCATCTTGGTTAGGCTTTTGTGGAGGTAGAAAAGCATGTTTAAAGGGCTTCTGCCTGTAAAATGGTTCATCAATTTAAAGTGATATATCATCACCCTGTTATACCTGCCTTCACAGGTTATATAAACCAAGATTGCTTTTAGTAACTGTTGCCACTTCTTCTCAAGCCAGGTGGATGGGATACTTTTCTTCCATACCACGTTCTTGTGTTCAGGCTTTAAGTAGGACTTGAATTCCACATCCTTAGTAATAGTGGTCTTGAACCATTTCTCCCTAGTCCTTAGGAGTTCTGCTACTTCTGCTGTTAGGGTTTCATTAACCTGGAACTCTTCCTTACTTATCAATGCCTTAGAGCCATCAAAAGAAAGAGCAAAGGCTTCTGCCACTTGCTGGTGGGAACCCTAGATTTTCTCGTAGAACCTGTAACAGCCTACATCTTTGAAGAATTGACATCCTTCTAGATGTGACTCAAGATAGCTAATGTCACCTAACTCCTGTTTGAGGGCAGGCCCTCCTCCTTTCTTCATCTTTGGATTGTGCTTCTAGTACCTGCAAAAAATCAAAATTTGAATTATGTGAAGGAGTTTAGCGCGCTGGTTTCAGGGATGGCGTGAAGCAGTGAGGATGCACGCAGAGAATTGTGGAGTGTACTGAGGATATGGTGCTGATTTTGAGGGGTTAATCAGTCGATTGGTACTTGAGTAAGATGACGGTAAACTCTAGTGAGAACCATGAGATAGCCAGCACAACAATTATTTTTAACTGGGACTTGATGTTTCGTGGTGGTTCAACTGCAGTCATGGGACAGATGGAGGGCAGGCTAGGGTTTTGGTCTCTATCAGTCACTTCAGATCAATAACGACCTTTTATTCACCAACTCATGATTTTTTGCAGTCCCCCAGTCTTTTCAGCGCTTAAGTGCTAGATCATGACGTGCCTCATGCTGACGGTGTTTGATTTCGATGGATATGCTAACCGTTTTCCTCTTTTGGCACTTTCGGTGGTTAAGAAAATCTTGGGTCTAATTTGCAAGCTGCCGAAAGCTAGGATTTTCGGTGGCTAATGACCCGTTGGTACATTTGCCCAAGCCATCGAAAGATTCCTTTCCAAAATTTATCCAAAAATGTAGATAATGTCGGTGGTTAATGTCTTCCTGGGCCAAATTGTTAAGCTGCCGAAAGATGGGCTTTTCGATGGCTAATGAACCGTTTGAAAAGTTCGCCTAAGCCACCGAAAGCTCACTTTCCATAATTTTATTAAAAACGATGTCAACAGGCTTTTGGTGGTTACCGCAGTCATGAGTCCAAATCGTTAGCTGTCGAAAGCTGCTTTTCGGTGGCTAATGAATTGTTGAAAAGTTCGCTTAAGCCACCGAAAGCTAAACTTTCAAATTTTCTTGAAAAACAGAACACCAGGCATTCCAATTTTGTTAATCACCCAAACATCTTTCATAATATACCCTGAAATCTTCACTACTATGCAAAAATAAATTGTCTGAGTTTGACCTATTGAAAATTAATTTATTTAGGAGATAACATAACCTTTAATATACTTTTGAGATGTACATTTAAAAAAAATAAAATAATTTTAACTAAATTTCCATAATTAAAAGGAGTAGTCTAAATATTCTACGTTTTCGACTTCTGAGTATATTTTCGAGTTTGTTTTGTTCGGACTTGGTTGGAAATCTTTAAAAATTTATCTTAGAGTCACATATATTAATTGTGGAAATTGCATAATATGAGTGCCATGGGTGTATTTGAGGTTGTCGAATCCATTTATGCATTCAAAAACACAATTTAAATGCTTCAAAATTTGGATTTAACAATTTTTTTTTATCTCATTTTGACCAAAAACCACTGGAAAGTCCAAAACATAGAATAAATAGACTACTCGTAATTAAATATCTTAAACCTTCTCTTCTATTATTCCAAGCATACAAAAGAGGTAAAAACTCAATTCCAATACTGGAGGTAGATGACAAATTTCTCCATATTATTTATGATTCCAACTTGAATATCAAATACCATCAACGACTCTTGGAAAATTAACTAAAACCTTTCGTCATGCATGAAACTCAAACACCAGTTGATTGATTTTAGAGTGCCTTCTACTCATAATTATGTTGTGCCTTCTACTCATTATTATGTTGCAACAATAAAGTAATTTCAAATGAAATTCATATCGATGGAATTGGACTCATGTGATGGTTATACATGCCATATTGCACTTCCATCTTACCCTACCATGCTTATATTATTGACACTAACAATTCTATCATGCACTCCAATAAACAAATTGTTGAAAATGGCAAACGCCTCTAAATTAGTCACAACAGAAATCCATCACAATGTGGGTCATGAGAAATAGTAAAGTAGAATATGACATAGCTTTGTATAGACCTTATATCATTGCCTTAAGACAATGGTGACAAAATGCAACTTGAGTGGGATGGTAAATATTTTACTCACATCGACAAGATTGATGTCTAGACACTTAGAATTCTCCACAAGATTAATTAACCGTATATTTTACCATACCCATTCATCACATCATAGCCACACCAATTATATTGAATACAACACACTATAATGCATATGGCAACGTGAATGTAAGAGCAATGGTGGAAATGAACAACACAATGGTTGGATAACCTAGTTTGAGATTAAGGGAAAACCTACGAGGGAGTGGAGTATATAAATACCGACCTTAGAGCTATTGAGAAACCTTTCAAACCTCCATTAGCTCATCAACATTGTGTTTCTTTGTCATCATTGATACCAAGACCAAGTGTATTTAGGGAGGATGGAGAGTAGAGAAATTAGGTAGAGGACTATGCAAATTAAATGGCTTGTAAATATGGAGTGCACCAAATTAATGTTAGTATTGCAAGAAGACATTAGTTGTTTATACAACTAGCATAGATCCATTTTAAACTCGGATCTATCAAGCACCCAGAGGGATCCAAGGTGTACATTTTTTTACCATTTGGATCCTTCTCGGTACTTATAGATCTGGGTTTAAAATAGATCTATGCTAGTTTAATTTGTTTATATTTTATTTAAGTGAATATGTAATTATATTTTTAATTTTTAATTTTTTAATATTTTTTATTTATGTCCACTAGCATACCCTGACTAAGGTGACACAATCTTCCCCATAGTGGGTTGGAGAGCATCTCCCTTCTCTCATGCAATAATGATTTTAAAATTGTTTATATATAACAACTAAATAAAATAAAATAGGTAAATAAAGCTCAAATTTTAATAATGAGATGTATATTTTAAAATTGTTTATATGTGACAACTAAATAAAATAAAAATGAGTAAATAACTGTCAAATTTGAAAAATAATGGGCTGATTGTTTTTATATAACAACCAAAAAATAAAATGGGTACCATCAAATTTTAATAATGAGGTGTCTATTTTAAAAATTGTTTAGATATAATAACTTAATAAAATAAAGATGGGTAAGTAAAATAACTATCAAATTTTATTAATAATAACTCGTTAAAAAATTGTTTATATATAAAACTAAAAAAAATAAAAATGGATAATCACTTCTCACATTTTAACCTATTATCCCATTACAACTGTTGAAAAAATGACATGTTTTTCTTCCTAGGAGGTCCAATCCAGAGGTTAGCAGTTAAATCATTGCCCAGAGGGGTCCTTGTCCCACAACTCAGAGCGGGTCCCTTGTCCTACAAACAAAGGGGTCTTATACACCAAATTGGTGTCTCCCTTTACAGTGACCTTAAAAATAGATTATTATTATTACTACGTCATTAAAAAAACTCAATATAACATAATGATTTTCTAAAGTGTCTTTAACTTCACAAAATCTGGAACTTTGACACCCATGTGACCAGATGGGGCACCCTTCACTCTAAACCCATGTGACCAGATGTGGCACCCTTTAATCTAAAGAAGGGAGCTGCGAGGAGCTTTTTTGGAAATTTGGGAAGAACGTGATTCCCCATATAACAAATATCTTCCATTTCCTTGCTTGAACGGCCCCTCCATGCTATATATATAGATGCATATACAACTTAAACAAATCAAATATAAGAGTGGAATTCGTTGTGGAAGAATAAGTTTGTCTGAATTCCATTTTTTTCATTTCTTCTTTTCGGCAACTTTAGCTCAGCTGAGAGTTTCGTTTTTTTCATTTCTTCTTTTTGGGACTTTAGCCCAGCTGATCCAGATCCGTCTCCAGAAACAACAATGGCAGGTCCTAGTGCTGCCACTCCCATCCTGAAGGACGAGCTGGACATAGTGATACCCACGATCCGGAACTTGGATTTTCTTGAAATGTGGAGGCCTTTCTTTGAGCCCTATCACCTCATCATTGTGCAGGATGGGGATCCATCTAAAACCATAAGCGTGCCTGAGGGCTTCGATTACGAACTCTACAACAGAAACGATATCAACCAGATCCTCGGCCCCAAGGCCTCTTGCATCTCGTTCAAGGACAGTGCTTGCCGTTGCTTCGGTTACATGGTCTCCAAGAAGAAATATATCTTCACAATTGATGATGATTGCTTTGTTGCCAAGGATCCCTCTGGCAACGACATCAATGCTCTCCGCCAGCACATTATGAATTTGCTCTCCCCTTCAACCCCATTCTTTTTCAATACACTTTATGATCCATACAGAGAGGGAGCAGATTTTGTTCGTGGATACCCGTTCAGCCTTCGTCATGGAACACACACTGCAGTTTCTCATGGCCTCTGGATGAATATTCCTGACTATGATGCCCCCACTCAGCTTGTCAAGCCCTTGGAACGCAACACCAGGTATGTTGATGCAGTTTTGACAATTCCAAAGGGTACTTTGTTTCCTATGTGTGGGATGAATTTGGCCTTCAATCGGGACTTGATTGGCCCTGCAATGTATTTTGGCTTGATGGGTGATGGCCAGCCTATTGGTCGCTATGACGATATGTGGGCGGGATGGTGTGTCAAGGTGATCTGTGATCACTTGGGGTTGGGAGTGAAGACAGGGCTGCCATACATTTGGCACAGCAAAGCCAGTAATCCCTTTGTTAATTTGAAGAAGGAGTATAAAGGGATATTTTGGCAAGAGGACATAATTCCTTTTTTCCAATCTGCTACCCTTCCAAAGGAATGTACCTCCGTTCAGCAGTGCTACATTGAGTTGTCAAAGCAAGTAAGGGACAAACTTGGGAAAATAGATCCATATTTCCAGAAGCTCGCAGATGCCATGGTCACTTGGATTGAGGCTTGGGATGAGCTCAATCCTGCTGCCAAAGTTGCTACAGAATCTGAAGTAACTTCCGATAGAGCAGCTAAGGCATCAGCCAAGTAGACAGGATCTGTCACATAATTGCTTGCATTTGTCAGCTCTGAACCATGTCTCTTTTAATTTAGTTCATCCCAATTTTGGTAGATGAATAGTCTATTCTAGTTGAGCTGTAGTTTTTAGGTTTTTTTTATTAAGTTAGATAATAACATGGCCTAAAGTTGACATCCAGAGAAACATTCGACGGGGTTCAATTATTTTTGAGAATCTGCATGCAGTAGCATGCTTGGATCGAGTATTTACATGGATCTGTTTTTTATTCATATAGATAAAAGTAGGGATTACATTGACATCCGGAGAAACAGTTGATGGGGTACAATTATTTTTGAGAATCTGCATGCAGTAGCATGCTTGGGTTGAGTGTTTTCATGGATCTGTTTTTGGAATTGAGTTTACGTCTTTTTTGGGAGTGCAAGAAATTGCAGACCACTCGGTGTTTGTTAAAAAAATTGCTCAATTTTAGTGTTTAACCCAAATTAAATGTTTGATAATGGAATCTAACAGAAATGCAACATGTAGGATATGAAATAGAAACTTTGCTCCTGCTTTGTTATCAAATAGAAACTTTGCTCTTACTTCAATGATCTATCAATCCTCATAAACACGTATTACAGGAGTAATCTATCTGTTGTTATGTTTTACAAGATTAATCTTCTTGCTATGATCCTAGCCTTCCTTGTTTTACAATATTAATCTACTTGCTATGATTCCAGATTTTAGCCTTCCTTGTTTTATAAGATTAATCTATTTGCTATGATCTCAGCCTTCCTTGTTTTACAAGATTAATCTATTTGCTATGATCTTAGCCTTCCTTAATAAGTTATGCAAACTGTTTTTCGTGAGAGATTAATTTATTTGGTTATGCTCAGTTTATATCTGTTTTAATTCTTGATTTATTAAACAATTAGGAGAATTAAAAATATATAATATTTTCTGTATTTATAAATCTACCTGATGTATGTCACTGTTAGTGATAATTTGGTATTTTTTTCTTGAATCTTATTTTAATTAAGTATTTTTTTTTGTTTCAATCATGTGTGTTTGGTTTCAAATTCAGAGAATTGCAGTCCATCCAGTTTCTCACTGTTTGGTATTTCATTTATCATATAATTCATCCAAATGTTTGCAGTTGATGTGCCTTTGCATTGGTACTTTGTCCCTTGTGTATTCTTTTGAACTGTATCTGTCACATTCCTTCGCATTGATGTAGTATTAAGTTTTTAGTATTTACAAATACCTCATTGTCTTCTTTTTGAAAATCAGTTTTTCTTTAAGGTTGACTGGACTCTGTGATAACCTGAGTATCCTGGAGCATGATTATTATCATGCTAACTTTGAACTGTATCTGTCACATTCCTTCGCATTGATGTAGTATTAAGTTTTTACAAAATACCTCATTGTCTTCTTTTTGAAAATCAGTTTTTCTTTAAGGTTGACTGGACTCTGTGATAACCTGAGTATCCTGGAGCATGATTATTATCATGTTAAAGTTAGCATGATTAGTATCATGTTAAGTTAGCAAGTTATATCATTTTTTATTCGCAAGTTATCACTTTTTATTTCTATATTGCTGTTTCGTTTTCTGCCCATTTCTTATTCCTTGTGTATGTTATACATCAATACTGCCAACACCCAAAGTTCGAAAGTCTTCACCATTGCATAAAATCTTATTCCTTGTTGGTAAGAACCGAGACACTCATGCACCCAACCTTTGGCCAATAGTCCTGGCCCACTAAGCCTCAACGCAGAAAAATAATGTTCGATGGGCTAAATTTGTTAGAAAAGATAAGGCTTCTAATACCCAACAGTCCTATGCGGTAAAATGCTTCATAGTTTTGTTCCCCACTCCAGATCTGGGCCAAAAGAAGCCTTCTAGTTCTCTGGCAACGACAGACCCTCCTAGTACGTCCCAAACCATTACTTAGGAAGCGGATTGGGGTCCATTGGAATGAATATCCACCCTCATTTTTTGATGATTCTAAAACAACCAGTAGTAATAATCCTGACAAGAAGCCAAGAAACATAGGTTTGAATGACTATTTCCACCCCAATTATAGACTTTGAACTCTTCAAACACATTAAACGCCTTGTCAAGGTGAGAGGGTGAGGAGATGTTGGATCTTTCTATTGAATCTTCCTAGTATCATGGAAGGTACAGGAGCTAATTGACTATTGTCGGAAATCAGTGGTTCAAAGAGTAAGAAATGTTGTTTTAAACTTGATGTTTGGTGCTTATCAGAAGTTAAACTATCCCTTTAAGGAATATGGGTAGATTCTATTGTATTTTTCACAAACCATGATAAAGATAGAGGTGGAGTTGCAATTTTATCTCACCAAGGTTGGAAGATGCCATTATTGAAAATGGGTTAAACCAGAAAACCATGTTATTTAGGTTGTTTTTAACTTAAAAGTCCATGCTCTAGGCTTGGCCATATTTCTGCACTAAACGATTTGTCAAAAGGGTGGCTTAATGGAATTAAGACCATTTAATATGTAATTTTATTTACTGAGAACAAAATTACAGGGTATATACATGTTGTGATAAGCATGTATCGTTAGAAAGACCGGCATAGAAACCTGTTGATCAAAATATAAGTCTGAACAGAGAGCAATAGATATTACATGCGAACACAGATTCTTTTTCTTTGAGCATAAAGGCAGAAGACTAATTTAGGCGTTGAGAGACTTCCTCTGATATCATCACCAACCAATTATAGGTTTTATCTCTTGTAGTTTTGAAATACCCAAGCTACATAATACATGGTTCATGTTGAACACATCCTACTTGAAGAATGATTCATGCATTCAAGCTATGAGAAGAATTTGGAATTTCACTCCCTATCCTCGAGGGGTTAAAAGATATATTATATAGTGGGAGGGTTTCATAATAAGGCTTACTATCATTTTAGGGTGTTAGGGCATAGATTTGGCGACAATGAAAAGAAGAAAACACAAAGCAATCATGGAAATAATAGAATAGTGTCAAGTATGTTACAACTTATCCCTTTAAGCAAGAAGCTTAAGGTTGAGGCAAACCATATGAGGTGCTCATTAAAGGTAGGATGGACATATAAATCAAGGAGAGACCAAATTACATTTCAATTGTATTGATTGAATTTAGGAAATAGGCCAACTAGGGCCTTCTAGAAATCCCTCACCTCCAAAGAAATAATTGACCATAGTAAGTCCCTCATAACAATAGAAGGAAAGAATAACTAATTCGATAAAATATAGAGAAGCATTTTGTCAAAATTATAAAAGAATATTTCAATCTCAAGATATTATGGAGAGAAAAAAGGTGGCCATCCATACCTATATTGAGGTATCTCCTTGAACTTTGACACAATAATAACACTAGGTATGTAATCAAACATTGGAGTTGGATGAGTTGATAAGAACTCTTAAGGACATGGCCAACGATAAGTCACCTGGCTTGGATAGTTATCTATATGATTTTTATAAATCAATATGGGACTTTGTTGGGATGGATCTACTCCAGGTGTATACAAAAGTGTTCATAATCATTCACTTAGAAACCACATCAACAAATTGTTGATCAAATTCAATCCAATGTTAGTAGATCTATAACCACTCACATGTTGATGACCGATAACTTTGCTAAATGTATCTTACAAAATTCTATCCAAAGTAGTTGCCTGTGAAGCTAAAGTATATCTTGTTGAAAATCATCATATTGGAGCAAACATGGTTTTATCACAGGAAAATACATTCTAGATAATGTTATTGTTGTTTAGGAATAGATGGAATGGGAAAGAATCCAAGACACAAAGGTCCTCTTCCGTAAGATACACTTCAAAAAGAATATAATAGAGTGGAATGGTCATTCATCATCTCAATGGTAAAAGTGCTTGAATTTGACCCCTTTCTTGTTAAGTTGGTGAGAACCTTATTTTCATAGGCCACAACTTGTATAAGGCCAATTTTGAAGAGATAAAGTTGTTTTGGACAATTAGAAAGGTTGCTCATTGGCCTCAACCATCTATGCAATGGTTGCTAAATACCTTGGATATCTCAAACACAACATATTAGTACAAGGCCTTAAGAAAGATATTCCTCGCCTTGGTCCTAATAGTGGTCAACTAATGAATGGTCACTTAGATGATTCTTTCCTAACCATTATTGTAGTGAAGCACAACCTAGACAGCATGGATATCTTGATTTAGTTATTTTTGTTGATCCTCTAGTTGAATTTGCAAATGGCCAAAACTTAATGTTATCAGTAGAGTCTGAAGGATGTCCTTTATTGGTTTCTATGACAAAGATGAGCTTAGTTAAAGACTAACTAGGTGTTTAAAAATAATGGAATTCCTTTCTCCTATGAATCCTCCCCAAAGGAGTCATGGTGAGAATTGTTGTTAAGCGTGCCAAAGACAATTGATAAATGGTTTTGAAACCTCTACATATCATAGACAAGTTTAAATTTTTTACTAAGGTGTTGAAATCTACTTGTGTATTACTCATTGTTCTAGGTTACTTCTACCCATGCATGTTCCAAGTTAGAAAATCCTCTCATAAATTTTATGTGTATAACTCGACAGATATACAAAGAATTTCATGGATTTTGTTGGATCCTCTATTGCACCCTTAAGAAATGATGAATGTGTATTTTTTCCACTCAAATGAAATCCCAATCTCTAAATGGGTCATTAGAGAGGTAGAAGGAAAAGATGGTTGGAAGAGCATGCTCAAGAATTGCTTCACCTCAAGGGAACCATGGGGCATAATATATGGAGTAATCTAAACCTTTGATACCCTATTGACCATTCCAACATTGGTTTAGGTGAAGGAGACCTTTGTAAGCAAAAGTATTTGGAAAGCTTGGAATACCATAAAAAATGAGATGGTTTGGAAAAATGACTCTCCTAGGATTGGGATTCTCTTCAATGACCAATGTCTATGGTGGTCCCCAAAGTTTCTGTAAGATGGAAAGTAGTTAGCCAAATATTCCTAGTTTTCAAATAAGAGACTTTACATGAAGGTCATTTGGGTTCAAGGTGACCTTTGAAACAATCAATCCACAGAGTAGAGAAAAATGGATTCCTTAAAAGTAATATTCAAGATTGACATTATTGATAGGATTATTTAAATCCTGAAAAACCTATTTCTCAATCCTAGCCTCCCATGTCCACATACTTGGTAGAAATGCTAGACATAAGACCAAACTTTTTTTATGAAGTACAAGTCAACTAATGGATACAAATGGATCTTGAATAGGCTTGGGCTTGAGTCCATACTCAACAAATCTTAGATATTCAACGCTAAAGAGAAGACCCAACTTTAACCAATGAAATCCATCTAGAAGTGGCACATACACCCATAAAATTTTGTTTTTCTTGCTCTTTAATGCATTGAGGCCCACTCATAGTGAACCACTTGAAATACCTAGGAATTTTATTTTAGGATTATTAATCCTCCTTTGTCCAGTATAGTCTATTTGTTATTATTTCCTAACTTAGGAGTTCATTTATCACCTTATTGGAGTTTTGGTGCCACTGGTGCCATTGGTGCCATTGTTTCCACCGGTGCCATTGGTGCCACCAGTGCAATTGGTTTAATAAAATAGAATTTTATAGTAAAATTATTCACTCATGTCAATTTTATTTTGGGTATTTGCAACAAATTAATTAGGGACTAGAAAATCTTAAGTTAGGCTTTACTTGGGTAACCCTTACAAGCATCAAGATAGGTGAATAAGTTGGCCTCCAATGACATCACTAGAGGTCCCTTGGTTTAACAAATTTCCTATTGATTGTCAATCCATATTAGAATTATAGTTACTTGAATACAACAATCAAGGAAATGATAAACGGGAGCCCATATTGGTTGATATTAAGCTTGCAACTAAAGGATGTGAGCCTCTCCCTAAGGACATATCCCCTCCTCCTTAGATGCGTTTTATTCCTATAATGTCTTGACTTATTTTCTCACTCTACCCTAGTGGCCCATTGATTACATATTTATTATTTTCTACCTTGGGAGTTATCACATATTATGACTCATAAATCTTGGTGACCCTATGTGGATGATTTTGATTAGTCAACTTTTTAGCCTTTTGACTATAGGTTGTGGTGGCAGTTTCACAATCCTTTTTTTGTAAAATGTGTATATATTAATAATTTTATCCTAAAAAAAGAAACAATAATGTTTCTCTAAATGCTTGTAACCTATTTAAAACATGATAAAAATGAATTGACAAGGATTTAGAAAATTTTAATTCATATTATTTTATGCATTACGATCTACTAAAATCATTAGGCCAAACTAAAATCCAAATAAGGCACATTCAATAACAAATAGACTTGCAATAAAATCATTCCTATGGATTTTGAATTCTAGATAACACATGCACATTATTTAAAACTGTGAGAAAATGCAAGCTGAACGAGTGCAGCCTCAGTATTAACCTATGCAATATCAACAACAACAATATCCTTAACCACAATACCGGCAGAATCAATATCCTCAACAACAACAATGCCCTCTGCAAAGTGGGGGTAGAAATTTTAGAGGTCGAGGATAGCAACAAGGAGGAGGATCTGGTTGAGGAAGAGGCTAACTCGTATGTTATAATTGTGGGCAACAAGAACATTTTTCTCGATATTGTCGAAGTCTTGCGAAAAATTGTACATATTGTAAAGCATTTGATCACACTGTTGAATAGTTTCCGCAGCTTATTACGAAATGGTAGGCTAGAACTATCGTTAACCCCAACCCGGTGCAGAATCTGAATCCGAATCCGAATCCCAATCAGAATATTCGAATGATTTTTGCCGAACCAAGACAACCCGACATTGTTGTAGTTACAAGAGGAGGTACTGCGATGGGAGCATACCAAAATACACAGCAAGGAAAACCGCAGGTTAGACTCGCGACACAAAATAAAGCTCCGCTAGATGTCCCACAGGAGAAAGAAGTCTTCTTGAAGGTGCGACCAGAATTTGTTGATACCAATCAACTGTCGACATCTGGACAAGTTAGGGCTGTGCCCGAACGATTTGAACAATTAATCGGGAAGCCGCCAATGAAAAAGGTTAGCAAGTTTAAAGAATTTTTCGAAAGTTGTTTAGCACTAATTAATGATAAAGATGATGTAGCATAATTGACAGCACTCATAGAAGGAACCACAAAAGACCCACGACCTGAAAAAAGAGTTAATCATATTGGGAGAAAACTGAAGACATGTCGAGAACTGCAAATCACTGCGCAAATAGGAGATTATGATATGGACTATATCATATTAGATTTGGGATCAAATGTCAATATATTGACAAGACAAACATGGGAGAGCATGAATAAGTTGCGACTGGATTGGTCTCCTATTCAGCTAAGGCTTGCGAATCAGTCGAAGGTTCTACCAATCGGTAGACTAACCCAAGTACCCATGGAATTCGAAGGCTTAAGAACATATGACTCCTTCGAAGTTATTGACATTGTCGATGACACAAATCCATACCCTGCACTTCTAGGAATTGATTGGGCAATAACCAACCAAACTATTATAAAATTCAAGAAAAGGATCTTGTCTTTCGAAGATTTTGAAATAAGAGTGGTTGCGCCAATTGATTCGCTTGAAGGACAAATATATGTTGAGCCTGTACATAGCGAAGGCTAAGACAATTATCTAGACCAGTTGTACAACATCATGTCTTCGAAGGAAGACTATATTAACCCAACAATTGATGGAAACCTGAGTTGATAGAGTGTAAGCTCGTGCACATCTGACTCAAGCGATGCTCTAGAAAATTGGCAAAATAAGCTACATGAAGTCTCCATGCAAAGATGTGCAAGAATCACAAGAGCTGTCCGAAGGGTAGGAGCCGAAGCAATAATAGTGCCTACATATGAATCATTACCTAACCTTGCATTTTTTTTGGTAGAATTTGAAGAAAAAGTCACAGAATCACAACAATTGTCCGCTTTGGACTATGTGCTGAAAGCTACACCCGCTAGATGGTGAGGTACACACAAACAATTTATCTCAAAATGGCCACAATGTAGGAGATTAATGGAGATCATATTTGGGGAAGAGATCAGTTGCCTTGATCAGAAATATAGAGGACTGATAGATCCCGGGAAACATATTGAGCACAGTCGAGGGATTAGGAAGGAATATCCGCGACAAGAATGGGTTCATTGTTTCATCCACACTTTGGAAATGGTACCAAGAAGTTGGTACACATTAGAAGAGTTATGACGAGGAACCATTGAATGGGAAAGCTTAGCTGTAAGCTTTACCTAGACATTTGAATTTGTAAGCGAACACCCAACAATAGATGATGCGTTACAGGTAATAAAGGAGAGGATCTTTGAAGAAATACTGGTTACAGACACGAACTTCCATCAATGCAACATGACTATACACAACTGGATGGAGTGTTATAATATCACGGAAGATATGAGCGATAGTGACCCATTCGCCATAATCTCCATGTTTCAAAAGGAATGTGTGAAGTGGAAAGAGTTCACATGTGTGAAAATACATAGTACCTTGTTAGATACGACATGAAAAAAATAGGGGAACGACAACGAGATTTTTGGTACCAACCCGCTTTATAACAATAACTACCTTTTAAAGAGACATGTCAGTGGTGGAATAACGCAAAAATATTTGATCAATGAGCCCACGATACACCCATGCATTGGAAAGGATAGATTCCTTTCTGATTAATTGATTGCGCGTGTGAAGAACGACTAGCATCAGTTAAGTATGGTCATCTCCATTTCCAACACAAGCAAAGTTGAATCCAAGTCTGTATCACCTACCCTGATCATGGAGGATACTACTAATTACATCCCATCGCAGATGACCCCCATCAATATACAGGCTAATCCAGGAGTGCAGCTGCATGGTAGTAACTCGGTTGGGGAAGACAGACCAGGTCCACTAGGGACTAAGCAAGGAAGACACACCAACAATAGAAAAAGGAAAGGGAGAGAAGCAACACCCTCAGAGCCAACCCCACCAACAACAAAGGATTTTGAGACAAGAAATTTGATGCCACCCTATGTCCCACCCATACGCAGAAATGCACCAGAGGTTACAGTTTCAAAGGGTGCAAAGACCTCGCTGATAGTGCCACTAACACCCAAAGGAGTGAAGGTAGTGAAGATATTTTACCCAATGTGGAAAAGCTATATTACACCTATCATGATACCAAGACGCAACCAGAATTGGACCGCATAAACTATATGGACATTTTGCAGGACACATCGGAGGCGTCTCAACGATTTGTTGCAAAGGAATGGGCCAAGGAACTGGAGCAGTCTGGCATATTATCATTGCTGTATATGCCACATTTTGGGTGAAGTACACAAATTAACACCTGTGTCAAGCAGTTACTACTATTTTTTCATGAAGGGGTTCTTTGGTTAGAAAAAACTATACCTGTGGATGTTCAACTGATCGCCACCATCACAGGCCTGCCATCTGCTGGAATGGACCCAACACCTTTGCTAAAAAAGGATCAAGAAGTTGCAATAGCTAAGCGGATGAAGAAAAAGTATGGCATATGAAGAAGCAAAAGGGGTTTTTTGATTTGTTCCATTGACAACCCCACTGTTCACTTTGCTTCCAAGGTATTGGCCTCCAAGTTACTCTGCAAAATGTGTCTGTACTAGTGTCTTGCAGGAGCAATTGTGCTTGCGGAACTCTACGCGGTAGGAACTCAGATCAACTGGTGTCAATTCTAGTTGAATGAGCTTGTAAAAGACTCCAGTGACGTATGGGAAAGGGGTAAGGCATTTCACTATTCATGGATGTTACTTTTAATTTCATTGGTAACATGGTCTGACCCACAAGACTACCAAGGGCTCGACCTGCCAGTGACTTGTCAAGGAGAAAAATATCAGAACCTGTGGTATGAGAAGGACCTAAAAGACCGACAGAAACAGAGCAATATTGAATTCTTTATGCACGGGGAGGCTATACGGCACCGGGTAAAGAACATGTACAGGTTAGATGATGCCACTGTTTAGAGGTTTTTCCCCATAGTTAAATTTGAGATAGGACTGCACCATATTTACACGCAGCCACGACAACAACCACAACGTCGAAAACTACCAACCAAATTTATGATGACAAAGGAATAAATCCAAGAAATTATCAATCAATGGCCAAAGGAATGGTCTGTTCCAGTATCAGAAGAGAAAATTCAACAAGAGGAGAACCAATTACAAGAAGATAACTCACAGGAGGAAAACGAAGAAGAAGACCCCCTGGAGGATTTAGACTCCGCAGAAATTCACACCCCTTCAATACCAACAAATCCAGAATTAGAAAATGAAGGGGGGGAACCTCAAGAAGAACAAGTACAACCAAAGAGAAAGAAGAAGAAGATGAAAGATGAAAGAACTGTAAATACTGTTAGCTTGGATTGTGATGATGTGCAACTAATGACTGAGGAAATAACTGAAGTAGTAGAGACTAGTTTCAAGTCCATAGAAGAATGACAAGAAGAACTTTGAGATATAGTCACTATTCTCCTTAAAGTTCTGTGTAAAGCAGTCAAAGAGGTTAAAATTGTTGTCGATTGGTCGAGTACAACACTCGAGTCACAAGTCCCATAAAAAACATCAAGAATGGAGCAAACTATGGCCCCTGTTCCAGACCCACCAATAACGGTACAAGTATCTAAAACTGTTGTTAATTTTGGCACTCCAGAGTCTAATCATATGGTTTAGGATAATAATCAAATTATTATAGATTTTTTGTTGATGCACATCAATGAAGTATATGCAGTATATATTGTCGTCAATACAAAGATAAAACTATGCGAGCGCAACCTGGAAACGAAAGTGAAGGCTGCACATAAAGGCATCAAGAAAATGTAACTTGAAATTCAAGAAAATGAACAGAAGAAAATGGAATCGGAAGGAAACTGTCAGAAAATCAGTGAAGCAGTAGCCCTTTCCTGCAAGAACTTTGAAGAAGAAGGAATAACAGAATAAATGACAACATATGCCAAAGTAGCACCATTAGCTGAGATAATGATTGACCTTAGGAAAAAAGTAACCAATTTAGAAGAGAAAAGGAGACCCAACACATCCCTAGAAGTGCTGGCAAGCAGAAGAGACACAACCACTCAGGTTGCACAAAGAATAGAAGAACCATAGCAAACATGTGCTAAGGCTGTGGACCAAGTCTCTCAGACTTGGGAAGCCCTAATGGACGACGAGAAATCACAAAGGATTGCAAGTGATCTCATTGCGTTTGAAGAAAATAAAACGTAGATAAGAAATGAGATGAAACATCTACCCTTGGCACAGAAAAAGGTCAAGGCAATAGAGATGCGGAAATTGCAGCAACAAATGATTGTGTTGCGCACACAATAATAACAACATGAGGAAAAGGTAGAGGAATTGCAGGCATAAGCAAAGAGAGTTACATGCATAATTCAGCCTGTACATTAGAAGGTGCGCAAAGTAGCGACATCTATAGAAAGAGTCATGCCGAAACACGTCAGTTCCGACCTGGTGGAGCACATGCAAAAAACAGAGGAAGAAGTGTGCACGAAGACAAATAAGTTGGTGAAAATCATGGAGGATTTTTAGAACAAAATCAACACAAGTTAGTCTATGGAGCAATAGTTCACGTGGCTCGAGATGAGCCATAGGTGAGTGTTGCATGTTGGGCTTAGGGACAGTATGGAAGAATTCATGTAGAGTTATGCCTAAGTATGGAGAAGAACATAAAGGAAAAGAGGAAGGAGCTACGACCAAGGAAGAAACATAAAGGGAAAAGGGAAGGATGTTGCGACATAAGAAGGAAAGAGAAGGTGCGGGAAGAGGAAGCTGCGCCGAATGAGTAAGCCACGACAAAAGGACAGAATGAGATACGAGATGACATGGCAGAATATTAGCAGAAGCAAGCATGCAATTAGCGTAATGTCTGGAAAATGATAGTAACGCATAATGCTGAGAAAGTGACAGTCCTTAATGATCATGGGTATGAGCTCGGATGGAGTTGACGGAAACCACACGCATGAAGGAATATTTGTAAGTCAGGCCGATAGTGCCTCTCGTTATGTGTTACTAGAATATGAAAGACAACCTATTGGCTGGATATAGTAAGTTGGCTGAGATAGCGACTGAAAAGGAGTCTGTATTGAGTCCGTTAGAGTTTGTATTGAGTCGGTATATAGTTTGTAACAAGCATGTATGTGATATGTATCGAGTCTGTAATGGGGCTATAAAATAAGGAACCCAAGGTGTAGATGGGTTAGCCAATATAGCATATGAGTAATCTTTAGACTCTTGGTAAGACGCTTGAGTTAGACTTGAGGTAGGCGTTTTTGGTTCATGAATCTGTATCGCTGAGTGCATCAGAGTATAGGTTCTACAATTGAGTGCGCAGACGAGTAGAGAAGGTTGAGTCGATCCAGGCTGTGTGCGGATTACTACTAGGAGTAGAGTAGGAAGAGAAAGAAAGAAGATCAGAGAGCATGTGAGGGAGGAAAAGTCTGTAAATATAGAAGAGAAGATATTGAATAGAGTATGCAGTTTTGTGCGTAGACAAAAGGTGCATCTATTTCCTCATGTTAGATGAAGAGAAGCTTGTGGTTTTTTCCCGGATGGTTTTCCACGTTACATGCAGTGTATATGTGTGAATGTTGAAGTATCTTAGATATATGTGTGAATGTTGTGTTGAATGACTAGTTGATTATTGTGTTGCAAATGGATAAATGTATGACTTCCGCATTATATTAATGAATGTGATGATGTTGTATGTTCATTGTTTACTTACTTAAGTCGCATAAAGAAGGGTTGAATCACAACTTAGTGTTGAAGTACTGTGCATACAGGTAATCCACCTCCCCGGTCTTCATTGGAAACCTTGGCACAGAGCCAACGTACTAAAACACCCTCCCACACAACTGTGGAAACGTGGTTTTGGAAGTTACCCATATAACTGAGATATCTTAGGTGAGACAAATTTGTGTCGCGGGTGCTGCCGGCTAAGCTCTACTCCGTCGGGACGATATCTCGAGATCTGTTGTGCTAAGCAGAAGGGACTGAACTTGGGTCCAGGGACAGAGAGAGGGAAGAAAGCCAACACCACCTTACCTTTTGATCCCCATACACTCCCCATATAATCTAATTAACATATCCCACCAACCTACCTAGCTTATTAATCTACTATACAAGCCACTGAAAGCTAACCCAACTAACCTATCAATCCCCATCTAACTTACATAACCTATCACTTGATCTTGGTTGATTTTTTGTGTCTTTGATTTACTGTTGATATTTTTTTATGTACTATTTCATCCTTGTCTTGCAAGTTTCAAATCTAAAAATATAATTTTCCACAATAAATATTGAACATAAATATGAAGTATTCTTGCATTTATTAAATTGAGCACATAGATCTGTGGACTAACACACAACTCACAAGATAGATCATTCAATTTTACTCAGAAATTGAAGAATGAAACAATGCAAAAATGGCTTGCAACTGTGAATTATTTCATTAATCAAAAGCAATTAGATAATTAATTACAATGAAGTACAATGGCTAAATAGCCTCATGTAATTCAAATCCATGTGAGGAAATTCGAATTGGTTTGAATTTACTTGACTAAATGGTTAACTAACCTTGTCTAAATCATTATCAGAGTTCATCGGAGTTCAAAATCCAAAATCAAGTGTCTAATTCAGTGTTAACTAGTCTAACTGACTAAGGTAGGCGAGTAAATGCGCCTCATCTGCATGCATCAATGCAAACCTAGCGCTAACTGAGTAGAGCTAAATGTAATAGATCAGCACTGAATGTAATTGACTCCTAACTGAGCTTGACTAGTCACCAACTAAACTCAACTAATGGAGTTTGGTGTCGGCACTCCCAGTGGCTCCTAATTTGTAGGGATTGATCTAGGAGGCTCCTAAACTAATGCATGCAAGTGAAATCAGTGGAAGTTGGCCTCAATTAGTGTTCCCCACACTTTAGTAATTGGTACATGTACCCCAATTAGGCCAAGTGGACCCAATGGTGCTAGTGACTAAAAATAGACTGAAAGGACTCCCGATTTAGACATAATTGACCAAATTGGACAAGGGAGGATTATAATCCTAACACCCCCCCTGAATGCTAACTTGGAAAATTTGTGGGCCTTGGTAACTAAGACCATAGTTCACCCATTACAACAAGTAAATTAACTTCTCAATACAAGGAGCTGGGGAAAAAACCACATGGGAAAAAATCCCCCCCTCTAACTAAGCAGATAGAATCAGGATTCAAGTTTGAAAAACTTGAAAATAAGTTGCTACAACCTTCATCTCTGTGATGTAGCGAAGCAACATGCATGATGTTCTGTGCACAGGTATCCTGGAGCCTAGCATGTAGACTTCTCTATATTCTCCCAAAATGATGATGAAAGGAAGGAGGGATGTAACCTTTTCCTCTTTCTGGGTGAAGAGGTGTATGATCCACTCTATTCTTCTGAAGGTAGTGTAATTGATCAGACCTTGCCATGTAGCATCTCACAGGGAGTTTGTTGCATCTCTCTGAAGGAGATAATATTGCATGACATAGTGAAAGGTTCTTTGTATTCTGGGTGTCATATGGATTTCCAGTCATCTTCCTAGCTTCCCGCTTGGGAGTAGGGACTGGATTTGGATCTGAATCACCCTGAATCTCAATATCATAAACTGATATAGCTGGTTCTACAATACTTGTGGAAACTGCAAAGGAAGTAGATGGAATGTTTTTACCTCCCTTTCAAGTGGCAGCTGAGAGTGCACTGGTTCTGAAAATGGCATGAAGTGTGAGAACTCATATGCCTTGGAGGCATGATTTGCAGCACCCTTCACTATGATGTTCTCAGTAGAGATATCTGTGATCTCCACTGAGTTAGGACCAAATATCACTCACTTTGGAGAACCAGTACGAGTCATCTGGTATACATTTAACAGATATGCAGCTAAGGAGGGCAGATAAAGCACATCTTTGAACTTTCCATGTTCAAGCTTGATATAACCCTTCCCTTTGGCTCAAATTTGACTGTTATTACCCATCTGAATACTAGGACCATAGAAAGACTGCAAGGAAGAGAATGATTCTCTGGATGCAACCATATGATTGGAAGCTCCAGAATCAATGAAGAAGGCACGTGCTGTTGAACAACTAGTCTTCAGTACATGGCATGTCTCTTCATGTTCTTCAGTTTCTTCTCTATCGTTAGCCTTCCTTGCATTAGTAGGTACAATAATGTTATGTTTTTTCAGAAGAAGAGCCATCTCATCAATTTTTCTTCTCATACAAGAGCTTTCTAGATGAAAGCCCCTTCCACAGTAAGAACAACGAGTCTTTCCTTTGCCATTCTTCTTTATTCTCTTCAAACCTGAAGGCTCATTTGACTGCTCTTTCTCCATAGGAGACTCATCCTTTTGCTTCCCTTTATCATTCACTACCTTAGGTCCTCCAGCAACCAGTGCTTGATCTTTGGAATATCGAATGATCCCCATTCGGATCAACTTGTCATGCTCCTAGGTGAGAGATTCAATGAAGGAAATAAGAGTAGGAATATTCCAATTTGGAGTAGTGAGCTTCCCTGAATGAAAGGTTGATACAATACTGAGTAGTCTGCACCAAGTTTTGAGAGAATGGAAAGAATGAGTTGATCATCCTCCTTCTCAACCTTGCACAGCTTCAATTGGAACACTAGATGCTTGAATTTGGTGAAGAAGTCATTTAGTGTTTCGAAATTGGTTGGATGAAGAGAAATCAACTCATTCCCTAGCTGATATATCCTTAGGTCATCCTGCTTATCAAATAAGGAAGAAATCTTATCCCAAACCTCCTTGGGAGACTTCAATCCATTGATGTGGAAGAGAATATCTCGAGAGATTGAGAGGCACAAGCATCCATATACTTCATTAAGCCTATTCCAGTACTTTTCTTTGTCAACATAATGAACTGGCTCTTCCTCTATCTCCATTGTGAGTCTGAAGAGTCTTTTGGAGCGAAGTTGGATCTCCATGTCCTTCTTCCACTTGTGGTAGTTGAAAGGAGTGAGAAGCTCCATTGGAGGGGCCATTTGGAAGAAGTGAAGGAGACTGAGCTGCTGTAGCCAATGCAGTGAAGGAGATTGAGTTTCTTGTAGCGAATGCAGTGAAGGAGACTGATAAACCTGTAAATCACACAATCAAATAGACAAATTAAGGTCGACAACCTGCACTTTTGGAATTTTCTTTACACCCAGCATAGTTGATCAAGCAAGCTTGATCAACAGATCCTTTACTTGGGATATTAAGTGGTAAATTCTCCGCTTCTGGTGCAGTGCTGGAAGGAGAAATTTTGCTCATTTTTTTTTGATCCAAGTATGAATATGTAGTAGGTGAAGTGCCTTATCCTACCGAGTATCTGATACCATATTAAATTAAGCACATATATCTGTGGACCAACACACAACTCACAAGATAGATCATACAATTTTACTCAGAAATTGAAGAATGAAACAGTGCAAAAATGGCTTGCAACTATGAATGCTTTCATTAATAAAAAGTAATTAGATAATTAATTACAATGAAGTACAATGGCTAAAAATCCTCATGCAATTTGAATCCATGTGAGGAAATTCGAATTGGTTTGACTCTACTTGACTGAATGGTTGGCTGACCTTGTCTAAATCATTATCGGAGTTCAAAATACAAACTCAAGTGTCTAATTCAGTGTTAACTAGTCTAACTGACTGAGGTAGGTGAGTAAATGCGCCTCACTTGCATGCAACCATGCAAACCTAGCGCTAATTGAGTAGGACTAAATGTAACAGACTAGAACTGAATGTAATTGACTCCTAACTGAGCTTGACTAGTCACTAATTGAACTCAACTAATGGAGGTTGGTCTTGGCACTCCCAGTGGCTCCTAATTTGTAGGGATTGATCTAGGAGGCTCCTAAAGTGATGCATGCAAGTGCAATCAGTGGCAGTTGGTCTCAATTAGTGTTCCCCACACTTTAGTAACTGGTAGATGTGCCCCAATTAGGCCAAGTGGACCCAATGGTGCTAGTGACTAAAAATAGACTAAAAGGACTCCTGATTTAGACATAATTGACCAAATTGGAAAATGGAAGATTATAATCGTAACAACATTGACTCAAAAGGGGAATGCAACAAACATTTCTCGGGAAAATAACAGTGAAAATACACAATTTTACAATAGTTTATTCCACACAAAATTAACTCTGAATATTACTTTTTGTCTTATATGTGCATTGTTGTACCTTACAACATCCCTTTGAGTAGAGAACACCCCCCCCTCAAGGCCACAAATTGGTTGATATATGAATGTAGCGATTGAGAGATGCTAGGAGATACCGCCAACATAATGGTACTTCCTTTCTTCGATAAATGGTAGTAGTGAACATCGGTTAAATTACCTCAAATAGGTGCCCCTTGTGAGAAATTCAAACCACAAGAGAATCTAGGAGTGTTAGTGAGGTTCACAAATCAAATTTGGGTGCAAGATTCAGTAAAAACCATCAAATTACAGATAAATTACACACAATGATAGCTAGAAACAAGATAATTTTGGACTGTCTAACTATGAAATTTTTATTAACATGTTTATAAATACATCATAAGAGTTTCGAATGGATTTTGAAGCCAATTGTGAGCAAATAAGCCAAAATTGCCAAAATGGCATCAAACCCCCCTAGGTGGGCCAATCACGTCCCAAATCTCTCCAAATCACGTCCCAAATCTCTCCAAATGGCCACAAATTGCTGAAGTGGCATGGATAATGTGTTGTGGGTCAATTATTATACCTTGGACAGCGTGGGTGTGGAGAACTGGGTGGTTTAGAGTCTCAATGCAACACTAATTGCACCTAATCAAGCCAAATTTGGGAAAAATCCCACTCTAGCGCTCCAAGTCAACTTTCCTGTCCACATTCAATGAATGGGAGCGCACCAGTAATGATGGATGTTCATATGTGGCTGGTTGACTAAGCTGGAGTACCCATGTGGGTCATGGAGCCTCAAATTGACATGGCATATGTCCACCTAAGCACCCCTAGTCCACCTCATAGTGTATTAAAGCTTAAAAGCAATAAGATTGACTAATTAGTGTAACTAAGGTACTAATGATGGATTACTGTTCTAACACCCTCCCTTAATCCAAAAACTAAGTATGCTCACAAAATGATGAAGGCCATGGCAACAATGGCTCAAGTCACCTCAAGTACATAATTCAAAAATTACAATTTTTATTTGTCCATGTGAATCGAGGAAAGAAGGAAAACCTCATGGGAAAAACCTTCCCTCAAGAATGGACATCAGGATGGACCTGCAATAATATAACAACAAATTACCATCCCTCACTCACCCCAAACAAAGATCTCAGGTAAGTGAAGGTATTCTCAGTGAAAGCCTTGGTAAAAATGTCAGCAGTTTGCTCGGTGGATGGGCAATACTGTAGTGAGATCACCCTGTCATGCACTAAGCCCCAAATGTAATGCATGTGTATCTCTATGTGATTTGTCCTCTGCCTCTGTACTGGATTAGTAGATACCTTGATGGCACTCTGATTATCCACCCAAATATTGGTTGGAGAATCAATTGGGACACCAAACTCCTAGAGAATTCCCTGCAACCAAACACACTATGTTGCAGCATTGATTGCTGCCCTGTATTTGGCCTATGCTGATGAAAGTGAGATAGTGTGCTGTTTCTTACTTGACCAGAAAATGGTACCTTCAGCAAACATGAATACAAAACCTGATGTTGACTTTCTTTCAGTTGGATCACCGGCCCAATCTGAATCATAAAATCCAGCTAGTTGAAGTGAGGAACTAGCTGTGTAGTGCACCCCGAATTTCTTAGTTCCCTGGACATACTGAAGAACTATTTTTGAATCCCTCCAATGGATCTCATTTGGCTTGTGCATATGTATTGCTACAACACTCAATCAGGTCTTGTATGAGTGAGGTAGAGCAAGCTTCCCACTAGTTTCCTGTAGAGTGTAATATCCACCATTGGGGAATTGCCAAATTCATGCATTTTAATACCAGAAAGAAAGGGAGACTTGGATTCCTTACACTCAGCCATATTAAACTTCTTTATCAGGTTTGAAGCATACTGTGGCTGACTCAGCATGATTCCCTTGCCATTTTGCTCAATTTCCAAGCCCAAAAATTGCCTTAGCAATCCTAGGTATGTCATGGCAAATTCACTATGCAAAGAGCTCTTAATTGGGCCAATTAAATGGGTGAAGCTACCTGCAATAAGAAGATCATCAACATAAACAATGACCTGCAAATTAACATCATTTTTCTATAAATACACATTAGGGTCTGATTTGCATCTTGTGAAGCCAATTGAAAGAAAGAAAGCATCCATTTTTGCATACCAAGCCCTGGGGGCTTGCTTGAGTCCATACAATGATTTTTTCGGCCTACATACCAATGAAAGATACTATTGGAAACCTTCAGGCTGCTGCATATAGATCTCCTCCTCTAGCTCACAATGCAAGAATGCACTCTTTACATCTAGGTGGTGAACTTCCCAACACTTACTAGCTGCTAGTGCAAGAACTAGTCTAATTGAGTCCATCTTTGCAACCGGTGCAAAGGTCTCTGTGTAATCAACTCCATGGACTTGAGAATAGACCTTATCCACTAATCTAGCCTTATTTTTTACATCAGAACCATCAGCAGCAAGTTTGGTCCGGAAAATCCATTTGCATTGAACAACTTTCCTCTTGGGAGGAAGGGGAACCAATTCCCATGTGTTGTTCTCTTGGAGGGACTAAAGCTCATCTTCCATTACTGATTTCCATCTTGGTTCTATACAATATTGTTGATATTTCTGAGGATCATAACTAATCAACATATAACGGTGCTCAGCAAGAGCACTATCACTTTCAAAAGAATCCTTACTAGTTTGTGATCTAGTTTTCCCAGGCTCTTGGGGATTGCCTGCCAATTCCCTAACTGCTTGCACAATTTTTCAGCCCATTTGGGCCTAGATGGTGAGTCATATACAACAATATCATCTTCAGCAACATTTATATTAGAATTATCAGAAAAAATAGAGCATGTATCATCACTTACATCTTCGGATGGTTGAGGAGAGGAGCAATCCCCCGGTGCAAGTTCAAAATCAGGAATTGGCTCTTCTTCGAATTTGACACTTCTTTCAACAAAGGTTTTGCAAGTGGATGTGTCAAAGAGCTTGTACCCTTTGGTTTCCTCACCATATCCAACCATGAGACACTCCTTGCTTTGTGGTTGCAAGGCTTTCCTCTTCTTTGAAGGGATTCTTGCCCATGCTTTTGTCCCGAATATCCTGAAATTTGAGACACTTGGTTTTTCACCAAACCATGTCTCGTAAGGTGTCATTCCTTTCACTAATTCATGGAAGGCTTTGTTTTGAATGTGAGCAGCACAACAAATGGATTTATCCCATAGCTTGGGATTAAGTTCCCTCACTTCTATAATGCAAGTTTCCATCTCTTTGAGAGATCTATTTTTCCTCTCTGCCATACCATTTTGCTGTGGTGTGTAGGGAGTTGAGTGTTGCATTTGGATGCCACACTCCTCAAAAACTTGTTGTAGATTCTTGTTCACATATTCCTTTCCATTTTCAGTCCTAAGGACTTTTATCTTCTTCCCACTCTGATTCTCTACAAGTGCTTTCCAAACCTTGAGTTGCTCAAACATCTCAGATTTCAATTTCAGAAAATACACCCAGGAAAATCGAGAGCAGTCATCAATGAATGTAAGCACATACCTAGATACACCATATGAGGGAGTGGGTAGTGGACCAATCAAGTCAGAATGTGTTAAATTTTCATATGCTAAGCTAGATCATTAGGATTTCATTTCGAATTCATAACAAAAGCATATAAACAGGATCACTGAAAGATAGACAAGCACAACCATACAATAGAGGAACACAAATATTTATCTTGGGAAAACCCTAAAGGGAAAAACCCAGCAAAAGCTTCCTCAATATAGATGCCCCAAAAAGATAAAAGGTAAAACCAACAAGGAGATCAAAGCCTAATCCTCCTCCTTCTCCAACTACTCTTCTCTTCTCCACTAATGTGCTACACAAGTGAGAGTGTGTGTCGCAAATGAGGAGCACCACACTTCTATTTATATTCATCCATTCACTTTAACTAACTCATTCGACATGTAGGCTTAAGTTAAATCATGTAGGATCGAGTTACACATGTAGGATCAAGTAATCACACTGGGGTGCTGATGACCCACCTTTACAATTGGAGGGGACTACCTCATGACTCTTATTAGTTCTTCCGATTAGAAGCATCGGGGTACAAAGTAATACAAGTGGTTCTCCCAGTAGGACCATCGGGGACCACAAAAGATACATATAGAATATTCTTCGAAGTTACAATATTTCAACACTCCCCGTTAACGAGAAGGGTATTCTACAACAACATCAACAACAACAATAGTAGGAGAGAGATAGAGTACATCATCAACATCAGCAGGGTAACACATCTATAAATCATTGGAAACTTTTCAACATCATGTAGTCTTCATCTTTAGTCTTCATTCTTTAGTAACAACAACACTCTGACAGTTTTGATCAGCAACAACTTCTTCAGTATTTTGACTTCTCGAACAACATCATCATCATCATCATATTCTGATCTTACTATCAACAACATCAGCAACATCACCATCAGCACTTTGACCTTTCGATCAGCATCAACATCTTCAATACTTTGACCTCTCGATCAGCAACAACTTCATCAACATTTTCAGTACTTTGATCTTTCGATCAGCAACATCTTCAGCAACATCTTCAGTATTTTGACCTTTCGATCAGCAACAACTTCAGCAACATCTTCAGTACTTTGACCTTTCGATCAGCAACATCTTCAGCAACATCTTCAACATCTTTCGACAACATCTTCAGTAGTTTGACCCTTCTTTGATCAACAACAACATCATCATCATACTCTGATATTTCGATCAGATACATCATCATGAAAACATCATCATCATCAAAATATCATTATTGTCAAAACATCAACATCATCAAATATCAACATCATCATCATCAAAATATCAGCATCAAAATATCATCATCATCACACTCTGATCTTTCAATCAGAATCATCATTATCATCAGCCTCTGATCTTTCGATTAGAAACATCATCAACCTAACATCATCAGACTCTAACATCAACTCATCATCATATTTTGATCTTTCGATCAGTACGTCATCATCATCATACTCTGATCTTTTGATCAATACAGCATCATCATCATCAGGATCTCATCATCATCACATTCTGATCTTTCAATCAGAAACATCATCATCATCATCATCGCACTCTGATCTTTCGATCAGAAAACATCATCATCATCATACTCTGATCTTTCGATCAGTACATCTTCATCATCATACTTTGATCTTTCGATCAGTACGGCATCAGCATCATCAGGATATCATCATCATCACATTCTAATCTTTCGATCAGAAACATCATCATCATCATCACACTCTGATCTTTCGATCAAGAAACATCATCATCATCATCATCAGCCCACAGTACAAAGACAAAGAAGTCTTTGGATCTCTTTTGGACTTAAAGTCCAAGGATGATGCAATCCTATCACATTTTCGACAATCGAGGTCATCGGATTTGTTTTGAACTAAGGTTCAAAGATGATGCAATCCTGCCACATTCTCGATGACCGAAGTTACACCGGATCCGTTCTGAACTAAAGTTCAAGGATGATACAATCCTGCCACATTCTCGATGACCGAAGTTACACCGGATCCGTTCTGAACCGAAGTTCAAGGATGATACAATCCTGCCACATTCTCGATGACCGAAGTTACACCGGATCCGTTCTGAACCGAAGTTCAAGGATGATACAATCCTGCCACATTCTCGATGACCGAAGCTACATCGGATCCGTTCTGAACCGAAGTTCAAGGATGATACAATCCTTCCACATTCTCATTGACCGAAGTTACATCGGATCCATTCTAAACCGAATTTCAAGGATGATACAATACTGCCACATTCTCCATGACTGAAGTTACACCGGATCCGTTTTGAACCGAAGTTCAAGGATGATACAATCCTACCACATTCTCGATGACCGAAGTTACACCGGATCCATTTTGAACCGAAGTTCAAGGATGATACAATCCTGCCACATTCTCGATGACTGAAGTTACACCGGATCTGTTCTGAACCAAAGTTCAAGGATGATACAATCCTGCCACATTCTCGATGACCGAAGTTACACCGGATCCATTCTGAACTGAAGTTCAAGGATGATACAATCCTGCTACATTCTCGATGACCGAGGTCACCAGATCACTTCTGGACATATGTCTCAGGATGATACAATCCCTCTTCATTCTCGAATACCGAGGTCTCCGGATCACTTCTGGACATATGTCCCAGGATGATACAATCCCTCTTCATTCTCGAATACCGAGGTCTCCGGATCACTTTAGGGCAAGTGTCCAAGGATGATACAATCCCACTGTAGCATCACTACTCCCCCTTTCAGGGAAGGTCTTTCCGAACCACACCAAGGTTGTTCTGAAAGTGTTCAAACTTTACCCGAGACAGAGGCTTTGTCAACGCATCATCATCTAAACCATCTTCATCTACATCTTCAGTATGTGAATACTGAACTATCACCATATGTATCTCCAATATGTGAATAATGAAAGCATCATCATCTATATCTTCAGTATAGAAATATTGAAAGCATTATCACCTCTATATTCAGTATAGAAATACGGAGTCACCATCATCTGCATCTACAGTATGTAAATACTGAAACATCATCTATATCTTCAGTATGGGAATACTGAAACATCATCATCTGCATCTTTATCTTGTATGTAGAAATATCGGATTTCTATGTGTTACGACGGAACACAGGGTTCTCTGTTATCACAACTCTCGTTATCACATAGAATCAATGTAGTATCCATCTTCAGGTCAAGGAGACCTGATATTAGCTTCCAAAGCCATATGGCTTCACAACTTAGTAGAGCAATCTGCTATGTATTGTCATTCTAAGAGAAACACTGGATTGTTTCCTGCTAAACCATGAACTCATAGCAGACCCCAAACAAAATCATCTACCTGATGTGCTTTTCCTATATGAGATACTTCTAGCCCAATCTACATTTGTATAGCCATACAATCTGTAGTCATGGCTACCATCATAGTATAGACCAAGGTCTATAGTCCCTTTCAAATATCTCATCACATGTTTTGTAGCTACTAGGTGAACCCATCTTTGAACAAGATATTGACTTAAGGTGTTCACAGCAAAACAAATGTCTGGTTTGGTATTTGTTAAGTACATCAATGACCCAATGATCTGTCTGTAATGAGTCGCATCCACTAATTCTGATGAGTCATAAGCTAACAGCTTCAGGTTGGAGTCCATGGGTGTGGCCATGGATTTGCATTCCAACATATTGAATCTCTTCAATATCTCTACCGCATACTTTCCCTGGTTGAGAAAGATTCCTTCTGAACTTTGTCATACTTCCAGACCTAGGAAATAGTGCATTAACCCAAGGTATTTCATCTCAAATTCTTCTGCTAGTTTCTTCTTGCTTTCCATGATCTGTTTCTCATTCCCTGTCAAGAATAAGTCATCCACATATAATAACAGGATGACAGGTTCATCTTCTACAACCTTGAGATAAAGGTTAGGATTAGCTCTACTCTTGGTAAAGCCCATAATTGACAGGAAACTGTATATCCTTCCATCCCAAGTTCTGGGAGTTTGCTTCATGCCATAGAGGGCCTTCTTTAATTTACATATATGAGTCCATCTGTATTCAAATTCAAATCCTTTTGATGTAAAACTCTTCCGCAATCATACCATTAAGGAAGGATTGTCTTTACTTCATCACGGGAGAAACTACCATCATAGTTTTTAAGGAAGTGTACCTTGCTTCCTGGAGTAAGTGTCTCTTCAGAATTAATTCCCTCTTTCTTATAGAAACCTCTAGCCACAAGTCTTTCCTTACTTCTATCAGCGATATATTTTATCTTGCAAATCCATTTGTAAGATACCACATTCTTGCTTTCTGGTTTGAGTACTATATCCCAAACATCATTCTAGTATTCTTTCATCATAACATCTTCCATGAGTTCATCTTGTCAGATCATAAACATATCCTAGTCTTCTGCATTCAAATTTGAAGGTTGGAACCCACTTTACTCTTGGTAAAGTCTCGATCCATCAGGGAACTATCCATCATGTCGTACCGTGTCGAACTCAGATATCTTCTGTAGTCACTCCCCTTGAAGTGGAGTATTATCTTTCTTCTTCATTTTGTACAGGTGGTTCTATGCTTGATATAAACTGGTCAATAGAGTATGTCATGTCATAGTCTATTCTTTCTGAGGCAAATCATGAACCTTGCTTTGTACACTTGTTCTTGTAGATCCATATGGAGGATACTACATACTTTCCTTTATGTCTCAAAATCATATCGTATACATCATTCCTCATGATCAACTATTATTCTTTGATCATAGCTTCTTTCATAGCATTCTTTTCTTCATCTTGAGTTATCTCTCATACCCATGGTCGTCTTCATCCTTCGAGGTGGATCTACCACTCTCTGAAGGTGTCTCTGACCCTGGGAGCTTCAGATTCATGTTTATTGAATTGTCATCACTTGTTCTTTGGAACAAGTCTCATCCTTATTTTCTTGTCAGAGGTTGTACAAGACCTTTCATACAATTCAAATGCACCAATTGCATGGTTATAACTATTTCATATGCATAACGACAAATTCTTATGCATCATGCAACTGTTTAGCCAATACAACATTCATCCATATCTCACAGAAACTTTCTAGATGCCTTCCATCTCTACCATGACATCATTGAGATTGTGCACTAATCCAATATGTCAGCAAAGAGGTTTGATAAGTAGCAATGGAGAGTTGTATAGCACCATGAGCTACTTACCCATCACATGCATATTAGTAGTATACAGTCATTAATGCAAACAATCTATCATGCATAACACATCAACTGAATATAATCAAATGTAAAACAATATCATGAAGTGACAATTGAATACTTATCTTTTATTTGTTTTGTGGGTAGACTCCATCTTGATCATTATACTTTATCATCTTCTTCATTCATGAAATCATCATTTCTTATCCAAATGATAAGATGAAGAAGAGGTTCTTCAAGAATTCAGTTCTTCATATTCCTCATCGCTTGAGGGATTTTCTTTGAATGGTGAGAGCTTGATCTTCAATTGCTCCTATCTTCTTATTCTCTTCTTATGGGTCGAGCTGAAAGTAATTACTTCCTTCTGGCATACATTCTTCACATGAATGAATCCCATTATCCTGGGAGGCCATTCAAGGTGGCTATCACCACTTCTGCATTCTCCACTTCTTCTTCTACCGCCTCAAGTTGTTCTGCATTTTGGATCCTCACATTCTTCAACTATTTTCTCAAAGCCATCTTCTGATTTAAGTTCTTATCTTCAAATAGATTGATCAAGGAATAAAACATCTTTGGTGTATTTAGGGAAGGCACTTGTGGTACAAGTTGATCCGTGATTGAATCAACAATGATCTTCTTGGCCTTGATCAAGTTCTTCTTGTGTAAGGCTTTGAGCCTCATCTCCCTCTAGAACTGGAACCTCTCTACTCATGTAGGTGTCCAATTAATTTTCTTCAGAGAGATAAAATACTTCCATGCTTGGAAGTTATCAACTTCACCAAGCTCATCAACAAGCTGATGTTATAGATCACTCTGAAATGAGAACCTCAAATTCAAATGGCAAAAGATTAGATCTTACCGATTTGAGGTGTCCATCCTGTTTTCGGAGCTGGATGATCTAGGGCTTGTCAGAGAAACCCTAATTTTCAAAACTTGGAATCTTTTAGATTTTAATGGATATAAATATAGATCTCTTCAAATGGAGCAGTCCAATGTACTCATTTTCTGAAAACAGTGGAGGGAAGCTTCCGGAACAGGAAGCCCCAGTTTTCCAATTTCTTCTGTAGAAATGCCTGTCACTGTATCTATGATATATCGGAAATTAATGCTCCTCTGTGTCTGAAATTTCTTACTGAGGTAACCTCGCATGTCCCTGATCCAACACCATAGGTTTCAGCAGAATTGGTTTCAGAAATTGGGATTTATGATCATTTTCCCAAGGTGACCTGTTACAGGATTGTTCAGAACAACAGAGTTGTACGGAATTCCACATGTCACTGGTCCATATTTTGAGTCTAATATTAGTATCATAGAAATTATAGTCCGTGATCTTTCTGGAACATATTCAGGAATTCCATTTGGACTTCTGTAGCCCAAGATATAGCAATTTTCCCTAGGTGTCATTTTTAGGGATGAATTCTGGAAGAGGCCAGAACCCTAACTTGGAGGGATCATAGCTCCCTGAATATAGATAATTTGAAGCTCAATTTTGGGCACAGTGTACAACAAGAGTTTATCTTCGGCCGCTGCAATTTTCAGCTCCTGAGACTTCGCCAATCTCCAAATATAGCGAAAGTACCAAAACTTAGCATTTTTAGTATTTAGGGTTTTTCTAGCTCGGGGTCAAACTAGGGTTTGAATTTTCCGGAGTTTCACCCAACCAAATTTCTTGATACAGGTCTCTAAAATTCGATTTTGATGAGGAGAAAAATCCTATTCTAGGCTCACTCAAAAATTTCTCTTCTGTAGAAAGCCCTAATTTTCCGCACCAAAACTGAAAATGCTCGGAATCGAATTCCGCTTCGACAGAAAGATGCGCCCTTCAATGAAGAGTCAGTCTAGCCTTCTTTTGCTAATTGATTGTGGATAGAGACCCAAAAAGTAAGAAGTCTTAGCTTATATATCTACACAATGTCTTCTTTCAGGGTGGCTCTGATACCATGTTAAATTTTCATATGCTAAGCTAGATCATTAGGATTTCATTTCGAATTCATAACAAAAGCATATAAACAGGATCACTGAAAGATAGACAAACACAACCATACAAAAGGAACACAAATATTTATCCTGGGAAAACCCTAAAGGGAAAAACCCAGCAAAAGCTTCCTCAATATAGATGCCCCAAAAAGATAAAAGGTAAAACCAACAAGGAGATCAAAGCCTGATCCTCCTCCTTCTCCAGCTACTCTTCTCTTCTCCACTAATGCCCTACACAAGTGAGAGTGTGTGTCACAAATGAGGAGCACCACACTTCTATTTATATTCATCCGTTCACTTTAACTAACTCATTCACCATTTAGGCTCGAGTTAAATCATGTAGGCTCGAGTTACACATGTAGGCTCAAGTAATCACACTAGGGTGCTAATGACCCACCTTTACAATTGGAGGGGACTACCTCATGACTCTTATTAGTTATTCCGATTAGAAGCATCGGGGTACAAAGTAATCCAAGTGGTTCTCCCGGTAGGACCATCGGGGACCACAAAATATACATATAGAATATTCTTCGAAGTTACAATATTTCAACAGAATGCACCAACCCAAGTGGTTGTGTTTCTCTCCTTGCCTTCCCCTTTTCGTAGCTCTACTCAGGATGCTTCCCAATCACACATCCAATACATGCTCCAGTAGATGGCTGAATTTGTGGAAGACCTTCCAGCATTTATTCTCTGTGCAATGTTTGGAGATATCTGTAATTCATGTGGCCAAACCTCTCATGCCATAGTTTGGAAACCTCATTGGCATGTGAGTGAAGTGCTTGATCACTGGAATTAGGGAGGAAATTAGAGAATTTGTACATTCTCTCATGATGATCAGCATACCCAACTGCAATAACTTGGTCTGTTGAGATTTCAGAAACATCTAGCGAGTCAGGAGTGAAGATCACTCTCTTTGGTTCTCCTGTATGGGTCATTTGGTAGACTGACATCAATTTTTCTGCAAGGTCTGGTACATATAGTACATCATTGAAAAACCCATGGTCTAAATAAATTCTCCCAATCCCTTTGGTCTGGAGTTCAGAATCATCTCCCATTCGAACTGCTAGGCCAACATTCGAACTCATGGAGGAGAAAAATTCTCTCCTGGATACCATATGCCTGGAAGCACCTGAAGCAATGATAAAGGATGAAGAGTTATAAGTACCTGCTACCAAAGCATGACATTTCTCCTTGCACTCACTTGAACTGGAGTTGCCATCCTTCTTCCTTGCGCTGTCAGGGACTGGAATGTTGTTTTTCTCTAGCAGTTGCACCATGGCGTCTATGGTTTTTTTCATGCATGAGATCTCTGGATGCCATCCCTTGTGGCAGTAAGTGCATTTGGCCTTCTCTTTTCCCTTCTTCTCCTTTTCTTTGGGTGGATTCGAAGCTCCCTCATTGGATTTGGGTTTCTTTGATTTCTTCTTGTCTGGCAACTTTGAATTCTTGGACTTGGGCTTGCCCTTTGCTGAATTTGAAACCCCCATTTCTAGTTCTTGATATTTGGTCTTGATGGAACCCATTTGGACCAATTTGTCCTGCTCTTGAGTAAGTGACTCCATGAAGTTTTCCAGGCTTGGCATTTTCCAGTTTCGAAGGGTGATTTTTCCTGAGTGAAATGTGCTCACAAAGACTGAGAACTCTAGTCCCAACTTCGAAAGTATAGATAAGATCAGTTGATCTTCCTTCTTCTCAATCCCACATGGTTTTAACTGCAATACAAGTGATTTGAACTTGGTGAAGAATTCATGGATTGTATCAAAGTGCGCTGGGCTCAAGCTTATCGGCTCATTCTCAAGCTGGTGACCACGTAGCTCATCAGTTTTGCCAAATAGATACTCAAGCTTCTCCCAAACCTCCTTTGATGATGTCAAACTGTCAAGGTAGAACAACAACTCTCTTAATATGCTCAGACATAGCAATCCATATGCTTCATCCAATTTGTTGAAATACTTGGCTTTCTCTACATTAGAATTTGGTTCCACTTCAGTGCCCATGGTAACTCTGAAAAGCTCCTTGGCTCTCAATTGAATCACAATCTCTGCCTTCCATTCAAATAAATTGAAATGTTTTAACAAGAGGTGGGTAACCTCCATTTCTTCCTGTTCTAATGGTGGTGAAATTACTAACTGGTTTACACACAACAATTCGATTTTATCTGGAATTCACTAACAAAGCAGCTCAAATCCACTAAGAATTTGGTCTGGAACTCAAAAATCTCGAACCAGCTTTGATACCATGTGAGAAATTAGAACCAACAAGTTAGTAATTCGAACCATAAGAGAATCTAGGAGCGTTAGTGAGGTTCACAAATCAAATTTGGGTGCAAGATTTAGCAAAGACTATCAAATTACAGATAAATTACACACAATGATAGCTGGAAACAAGATAATTTTGAATTGTCTAACTATGAAATTGTTATTAACAGGTTTATAAATACATCATAATAGTTTTTAATGGCTTTGGAATCCAATTGTGAGCAAATAAGCCAAAATTGCCAAAATGGCATCAAACCCCCCTAGGTGGGTCAATCATGTCCCAAATCTCTCCAAATGGCCACAAATTGCTGAAGTGGCATGGATGATGTATTGTGGGTCAATGATTACACCTTGGACAGTGTGGGTGTGGAAAATTGGGTGGTTTAGAGTCTCAATGCAACATTAATTGCACCAAATCAAGCCAAATTTGGGCAAATCCCACTCTAGCTCCAAGTCAACTTGCTTGTCCACATTCAATGAATGGGAGCGCACCAGAAATGATGGATGTGCATATGTGGCTGGTTGACTAAACTGGAGTACCCATGTGGGTCATGGAGCCTCAAATTGACATGGCATATGTCCACTTAAGCACCCCTAGTCCACCTTATAGTGTATTAGAGCTTAAAAAGAAATAAAATTGACTAATTAGTGTAACTAAGGTACTAATGATGGATTACTGTACTAACACCCCTTTAGGATATCAAGTGCGTCTCTCATCCTTCAAATACCCAAGAACTATAAGAAATGTACAAATTGACATGGCATATGTCCACCTAAGAACCCCTAGTCCACCTCATAGTGTATTAGAGCTTAAAAAGCATTAAAATTTACTAATTAGTGTAAGTAACGTACTAATGATGGATTACTGTACTAACACCCCTTCAGGATATCAAGTGCACCTCTCATCCTTCAAATACCCAAGATCTATAAGAAATGGACAACGCCTTCCTTTACACACTAAACTCAACCAACATAAGAAATCACCCTCCTTTCTCAGTTGAATGTAGCAGTAGTAAGAAAATGAAGATGAATATGTGCCCAACACCCCTTCTTGACAAGTGTTCCCTCCTCAAAATGACTAAAACTCTACAAAAAATCCTTATGCCTATGAGTAATCATGTTTCCCTTCCATGCCAATGAAGTACAATGAAATATCTCAGTGATCTTCCCGCTCTTGATAGGCTAGGGTCGATAGTTTCACCACCAAAACCAATTTTTAACTTAGGGTTTTCATCCCAAGAGACAAAATCCACAAGTTCTCTCCAAATCTCTTGTTCGAAAATAAGTCATGAAGGAATGAGAGAAGGGGTCGATTTTCCCCTTTATTCCCTTTTTACCATTTTTCTAGTCACTTTTACCCTTTTCCAAATTTCTTATATAAAAATGATTCTTATAAAGTCCTTTATTTTAAATAATTACTCAATGTCACTTTTAAAGTTGTTTTTTCACCCAAATGACATTAAATAATTAACTAATTCTCTTTTTCGTCGATTATAGCCTACGTAAATTAGATAGACTAATAAGTCTTCCCCTAGAGTGATAAAACTTGACATTGCACCATTGTACATTTTCAAAATTGTCGTTAGACCTGGTGCAAGATGAATCCACGTGTTCTGAATTTCTTTAGAGAGCATTTGTCCGTGTCCTTAATGATGAATATGCTAAACAAAAAATACTACAAGTTCTAGAATCAAAGAGCCAAGTAACTTTTATTTCAAAATCAATCTAATAGACATCTATATTATCTATTATTATGCCTATCAATCCTTCTCTTTCACATGCATAGTGGGGAAAAATAAGACATGTAACAAATGGAAGAAGCAAAACAAAGTCATAAATGAATTTTTGAAATAATATAGAATCAACTCTCTTTTTTCCCTTTATTTCTTTTAATTGCATTTTACTATCCTTCATCTGTCTTTCCATAATATTGGTCCATTTTTCTTCCTTTTCTATATATATGAATATATGTATATATAGCTCTGACAACATAACAAAAAATAAACTAAATGAACTAGTAAATATATATAGTCATGCAGATAGAAGGTTTGTTAAAAGAAAAGAATGTATTGGCACCTCCATTCCAACGATGCTCTCAAAAGTGCAATCGACATTTGGAAAAGAGTGCATTCATTTATGCATCATGAAAACAAGAAACAAGAATCAAGTACATACACTATGTAAAATTCATTTTGCAAACAGAAGATGGACCAATTGAGAGCACCTTGCAGAACCCACACTGTAATATCACTTTTCTAGTAGTTGTCTACATTTCATTTGAAAAATGTTCAAAGAGCATTTTAGTCACAATATCTCAATTATGAGCAATATCTGAACAAGAACTGTTTACACTGGCTAAAGATAAGAGAATTGTTGGAATTAGGAAATTCTAATGCCTAGGAAAAATAGGGCAATGCACTTCTTTTTTTGAACCCCAAGGAAAAAAATTCTCATGTTTTGTTGAAAAAATGGAATCTTGGTTAATCATTCAATGAAATATACATGAATATACTTTAGCCTCTTTGATTATAGTGCTGCTTATTTTTTTGGAAAAAGAAAAAATGAACAAAAATAAGACACTTGGTACAGTGGTAATATGCATTAAGATGCACTTGGCTCACTTCACTTTCAACGTGGCATACATTGCAAATTTAATATGATGTCAAACTGCATGAAGAAACTTGCACTTTTTTTTGAGTATTATCGATTGTGTTACAATTAAACAACTTAATATATAGATAAACTCATTATCATGAGTTTGTGGAGACAAGTTCAAATTTCCTTAAATATTTTATGCTATTGTGCATTGACATGTCTATAGTATATTGTTGTTCATAAATTGCAAGTTTTTGCAGTTTATTTATTCTTAAAAGAACAACATGTACACTGACAATATGGAAAATTTAGGGGGCAGGAATTTTATGTTCCAAATACAATGTTGAAACTTTCATATTGGTAATATATTGTAGCACTTGCTTATAAAAACATGTTTCATTATGATTTGATCATACACAAATTGGTCTACTTTGGCTATTGCACCCGATTATTGCCTTATCTAAATGGATTTCATATCAAATCAACTAAATATCTTTAACTTTGCTTTGGTGCATATGTTAAATGAGCAAATGATTCTAGTTTTCTATTGTATCATTAAATTCTTGGATTTGCATGCTTGGTTTACAAACTATTTTCAAGGTCTATTGTTCTTCTTTTGCACACTTGCTTTACATTTAGTCTAAAGGACATCAACATAAGAAACTAAAAAAACAGTCGTAGGTGCTTATGCAATGCTTCTTCATTTTTGTCGACAAGCATGCTGTAACATATGTTGTGAATTTAATATGTTGTTAAAAAACATAGAGAAACTTCTACCTTTTTTTAGTGTCATTGATTTTGTTGATATTGATCGATTTACTATATAGCTAAACTAATCACCATGATTTTCTTTGGGAAAGGCCAAATTTCATAAAATATTTTCTATTATGATGCAGTAACATGTTTTCCCCCATATTGTTATTATGCTCCTTGCTTATAGATACATGATTCATCTTGCTTTAATCATATGCAAACAACCCTTGTTTTGCTTATGCAACAACAATTGGCTTATCTAAATAGTTGCCATGCAAATGTTTCAATAATTTAGTTCTTGATCTACTTTTTGTTTATTACCACACGAAAACAACTAAATATCTTAGAAATTCATAGGTATAAGGTATTGTATGCATTTACAAATTAATATATACATTTTTTCATGGTCATAGCAAATGATAATAGGCATTGGAAACTAAATGCAACATTGGTCATTTACAATTCGCTTTGATGCATATGGTGATTGAACAAATGACCCTATATGTCTGTTATACAATTCAAGTCTTGGATTTGCTATAAATACATTGTTTTCCTTACATATTTCAATGCACAAATTGTTACCAACATTTCTTGTTTGATAGGGTATTCCCATTGGATGAAAAGAAAAGTGGAAAGAAAAAAAAAGAAATCATTGCAGGCCATGTTAGCCTGTGAGTGTTCCTTCCTTCAAAATTTGACACAACGAACAAGAAAATGTCTCAAGTATCTTATAATAGATCCCATCACCAAGGTAAGCTAAATTTTTTTTTTCTCTTCTTCTTTTTCCCTTTTGTACTTTGTTACTGCTTTTTCTTGGCAAACAAGCTTTTATATCTGTCTAATATTTCTTGTACATATTGTGCAAGATCGACACTTGGAAGATTTTTATTTCCAATCAATTAATGGGAAATTTTGTTTTGCAACCATTCGAGAATTTTGGCAAAACATTCCAAATTTTTACTGCCAAAATAAGGCAATCAATCCCTACAATGCTCAAAGAACATGACATAGTTAGAAGACACAAAGAACTAGAATGTAAGGTATCTAGAGTAGAAGATGTTTCTTAACTGGCATGAACGAATTTAATTTAGATCATACACAAATGTTAGTGAATCTAAAATTGTTTTTTGCTCTTTATGTTCTAGCATAAACAACCATCTTCAAACTTGCAATCTTTTCAGATACGTTTGAAGCAAAATGACAGTGCCTTAGACCAACTTATTCAACAATAAAAAAGTTGCAAAATTAATTTACATTTAGCATTATCTTCATTTTCATCTACACAAAAGGACAAATATATTTTGTGATGCCAAATTGTATCAATAACTCATTATAATTGAATTCATGAGTTGTTTTTTCCAAAGTCCAAGAAATGCACAAATAGGTTCTTGTCAAAATATGCAAATGGTAATTTGAACCAATTGCAAGATGCATGATGTTTTAAAACAGTTGAGTTGTAGTTGTTTTTTCATTGAAGACATTAATATGCATTAATGGGTGCACATAGTTACTATGCTCTCTTCTACATGCAAGTCTCCGACATGATTTCTCTTGCAACAATAATGAATGCAACATTGGTCCTTTTTTCATTCTTGCAACCTCCTCAAATCTGGATGAAACAGGTAGCCAATGTCTTGGATCAACCTATTCAACAATTAAAAATATGCAAATGTAAGTTAAAAACTGCATTATCTTCATTTCAAATATATTTTCCAATGCCACATTGTATAAACAACTCATTGTAATCCAAGGGATTCTTTGTTTTTTCCTAGATCCCAAGCAATGCATGAATGGATTCTTGTCACACCGTAACAAATGGTGATCTGAACCAAATGCACCATGGAGTATGTTTCCAGTGCAAATATCATTGAACTATATTTTTTGAAAGAATATGTCACCTTCTCTAGTTAAACATAGTATTTTCAATCTGCTCTTAAACAAGTTACACTATAGTTGTCATTTCATCGAACATGTTAATCTGCACCAATGAATGAACATACTCACTATGTTCTTTTCTACATGCAGATCTCTGGAATAATTCATGTTGTAACAATAATGAATACAACATTGGTCCCTTTTTCCTTGCATCACACCTCTTTTTTGCCAATTCAATGCTTTCCACCTGAAACTTCTTTCCCTCTAGATATCAATCAACATTCAATACTACCTCACAGAATTCAAACCATCTTTATTCTCACAATCATTTTCTTTATGTAGTGACATTGAACATATCTTTGGTTGGCATCAATTTAGTGAAAAATTGAAACAAAATATCAAATTGTGAAAGTCCTATAAGTACCGTATAGAGAAAATGAAAATTTGAAAAAATATTTATTACCATGTTCAAAGGTTGGATCCCTGCCATTCATTTCTCTTGCTCTCCAGAATCATTTTTTCCCAAAATTAGCCAATAACAGAAAAAAATGCTTCAATCTTCTTACCATGAAATTTATTATTTGCATATAGGATATAGATTACCAGGAACAAATGCTCCCTTTTCTCAACAACCATGCATGATCCATGCTTATTCTCATGTTCTTAAAATGGACTTCCTACTCCTAATTTTTACCACTTTGCACTCCCCAGGATCTGCCTTTGCAAAGGACAAGTAAGAAGAAGCCTATCCAAGATTTTGATGTCATCTAGTAGAACATTTGTAAAACTTTTGTAGTTTGACATTTTTTTGTCATTTTTAATTTACTTTTTACAAATTTTAATTCTTCATTATCTGCGCTTACAGATAACGCTGAAATATTTTTGTGAAAACAAGCTCAATCAATACTATAGTAAGAATCATGTATCATTTTACTTTTGTTGATTTATTATGTATTGGATCATTCTATATATAAAACTAACACTTTTCCTATTGCAATAGTGTTCCATGTCTATAGTTGTCAAAGTCTTCTCAGACATTTACAAGGCCCTAGTTTGCTACATTCACTTGTAAGTTGTTTTCTATGTTCCTTGAGCATCAAGTAGCACAATCAATATCATTGGTATTGAAACTTATTGACTATTTGTAATCTTGCCTCTTCCAAGTAGACCAAACTAGCAAGACCAACATGAAAGGGATTTGACAATTAGAAACAACAACAACTTTAAGCATTTCATGCTAGTAGTGCATAATGCACTTAAGTCCATACTATGTTTGAAAGGTCAAACTTGAATTTCATAAGGTATCTTTAAATTTGTTTTATTAAATCTATAAATAATTCATAAAGGTATAGGGTTTTCTATGTAGCAAGCCACAACCCATTTTTGTTGGGTAGGAAAAGTAGAATATTTTCACGTCTTTTGCAAGCATTGAATCTTTTGTATTGCAATTCGTGCGGAAATTCTTGTATGAACGCATATGAAAAATGATGCAAATATGCAACAAAGCAATGCATATTTGTACCTCTTTTGAAGATGTAAATTCCCACATATATATTTGATACCTAAGGGTTACTGCAAAATAAAATGAATATTTTTTAATGGTTATGCTGGCAGTCCGATTTCCATGCTTCATATTCTTTTGAAAGTACAATTTTTTATGTATGTTTACTAAGAAATTGCTCCTAAAGAGATGTGTATTTTCTAGTCACTAGGTTTGCATTGGAATTGAGTCTAGTTTAGCAATGAATTTTCCCTTCACTTTTTCTTCTTGATGATAAATGGCTAGCACACCTATCTAATTTATGTGTTGTTCAAATATCTTTTAAGAATTTCTAAAGAATCTTAGTATTCATTTTAAACCTGCTGCATAAAAGACCAGGTTTTTTACCATCATCCTAGAAAAAAGATATTTCAAATGCTAGGGTTAACATAAAGGAATATAGAACAACCAATTCTTCAAATTTGGAACATTTTGTGAGGTGGTTCATGTAATTCCGTGATTTCTTGTACGATGTTCTTTGTATTTCATTTGATTTATTTTGCATTCATTCATTTGTATTTTAGTTTATGTCATGATCCTCTTATCAATGGATATAAAAATAACAGAACTTCACAAAAGAATAATGCATGTTCATACCTTGCTTAAATATGCAATTCTTCATATGTATTTTTATTGACAATCTGCTCTAGGAAAAAAATGACTATGTTTTTAGTCACTAGGTCTCCACTGCATTTATTGTCAACTATCAATTGATGCTTTGTGCCTCTTTTATGAAAAGAGGTTTCAAGTGCTAATATTATGATATATATAATTATATGATGTACCATTGTGTTGAATTTTGATTTCTAGTTTTCATCTATAATTAGAAATACGATGATCCTCTATGTCAAATCCAATTTGTAAATTTGAAATGGTGAATTCTATTATTGATGTTACTACTTTTATTGTACAAATATGTCACTAGTTATGCGTAAAATTAAGACCTTGTTAATTATATGTAAAATATCATTGTAGATTTCAATCTTTATTCTTAGTCTATCAGTCCATAGATTTCAAATATCAGTTTATTTGGTATGATACTATATGACTAACAACTTTTTGTTAACACTCAAATTTCACACACATGCAAGATTTTTGTGATTCTCACAGTAAGAAATCATAAACATATAGCATGAAACCCACCGAAGACATCCTCATAAAGATCCAAAAAGTAGTATGAATCCATAAATTCCAAAGAATAGTCAAAGTACAAAGTCACGCATTTGAACTTGTATTTATGTGTGCTACTGCATACATTACCAGTTCTGTGCTTGTGCGACACCCGTGTGTATTTCCATTCGATATCTCCATGACTGTCAAAACAATGGGATATCAACCACAAGCCACACGTTAAAGTCTCATGAAGGATCCTCACCAACACAAATTCAAACTTGTCTTTTCAACATGAAGGGTGAACATTTAATAGCCCCCATTGTGTACCTTGAAGCTAGTTCATGAGGTGATGGGGTTCACACTTGGATCTAGTTGTTTCTTGGCCACCTATTGGGCTATAAAAGGAAGCCATGGGAATGCATATTGTAAGATAAATTTAGATCAAGGATATGCTTCTATAATTGTGTTGGATATTCTTCATAGTCCACCTCTTACACACCTATTAGCATTCTCTAAGCTCCCTTGCCTCCTTCATCTAAGGGGCAAGTGTTTCTCCCATTTGTTCTTCAATATTTCTATCATTTAGTGTGGGACAAAATAGGCCCCACTAAGAGATATTCTTGGCTTCTGTTTGAATCCCATACCTCCTAGGTGACACTACATGTATTTTCTTGACAATTGTGAAATCTAAAGTTGTTCACCCATTGGTTTCTTACAATAGAATCAACCAATGCAAAAACCACTTAGGGTTTCCCAATGGTCAATAAAATACTTGTAGGGTCACCAAGGAGGCATGGGATTCAAATGGAAGCAAAAAATATCCCTTAGGAAGGCCTATTTTGTCCACATAAAATGCTATAAATCTTGAATAACAAATGGGAGAAACACTTTCCCCTTTGAGGAAGGAGGCAAGGGAGCTCAGAGAATGTTAATAGGTGTGGAAGAGGTGGGATATCAAGAATATCCAATACAATTCTAGCATCATAACCTTTCTTTATATTTCTCTTAAAATATATATGCCCATGGCTTCCTTTTATAGGACAAAAGGTGGCCAAGAAACAACTAGATCCAAGTGTGAACCCCATCACCTCATGAACTAGATTTAAGGTACACATTGTGTGAAATTTATATAGCCTTGATGCCAACGAGAAATTCCATAGCTAAGATCTAAAGCACAATGTAATCCTACTAAGATGAACATCAGATATTTGCATCAAACTAGTGAAGAACTATTTAGCAAAATACATATCAAAAGAAACTCAATTGAATAAAATCCATATTGTTTATTAATCGACAACGATAGTATAATATAAATACATCTCTAAAGGATAAATTCAATAGCCTAAGAAGGATTTTGGAATCCTCTCATTAGGAAGGATTAAATTAGCATAGAAACCATCACTAGATTTGAAAACTATTCCTAGTCCTGAATGTGCTCAGTTAATTGAGTGTAATTGAAGGTAACTGGACCTGGATGGTGAATGGGGGAGTTAATTAGTGATATATAATGACACAGGGGAGAATTTAGGAGGTTTAGTTGAATAACAATGGTCATCAAAGTTCACTATCATCCTAGAGTGATGAAATCTATGAATGGTGGCCTAGTTAATTGAATGTATCTGATGATGGATGGCTAAAATAATGGAATAAAGCGCATGAGGTCCTAAAATCATGGATGAGGGCGCAGTGGTGGGTAATGAGGTAAAAAATGTTAGGGATTGAAGTACTAGGAATTCAACTATGAGATATAGGTAGGTACTAGAGAGGACAACAATGTTGAATGGATGACTCAGGTCTAGATGAAAAATATGCTCCAACACCCCTCCTTAAGCCTAAATTATGAGAAGTAAAAAGAACAGGGATCTAAAAACTAGGCATATGGTCACCCTTTACATTATTGATCCATCTAAACCGAGGAAAAAGGAAAAACCACATGGGGGAAATTGTTCTTCAAAAATGGACATGAAATAAGGAAACTAAAAAAGTTTACCAAAATAAATGATTGTGTCTAGAGGAATATTCCTCTTTGGAAAAGAGGAATGTGCTCAACTTGATTAGGAGCATAGATACTTGCATGATGGGGACTAGAACTATGCAGATCAAGTTACTGAGGTATATTGATGAAAGAGCACAAGTGGGTCATAATTAGACTTAAAAATCATACTAATATCATGTCCAAATGAGACTTGTGATGCTTGAGCATGTATCTTCGAACCATGGGAAGTGAAATCATCTCCAAGCAAATCTGAATTGTCTTGAAACTTTGAAGCAGAAAAGGTTGTATAATCTCCAAGAGTGATGAACAAAGGTTCCAATATACATTTGGAGATGTAATATGATATGAAATCAGATCCAAAATAGGTTTTGTCAGGTCCAAAAGTGAGGAACAAGAGTTCATAGTGTGCCAAGACTTTACCAGTGTCTCCATCTTCATTATTACTGTGAGACAATGTGTATATGATCATGTGGGAAAGGAGACAAGACATGAGACCAAGGAGAATGAATGTATGAGCTCTGTAATATTATCTCTTTCAAAATACCTAAGAAATCATAATATTTCATATCAACAAACTCATGAGAAGAAACCGATAGAGAATCCCAAGGAGTAGAATTGAAAGAGACTTGAGGTGCTTGATTTTTCACACCATTAGTGATGAGATCGGTCCCAAGCATAATTGAAAGGTCTTGGAGCATAAATTTTGAGTCATGAGAGTTAAGATAATCTCCAAGAAGGTGAGACGTGTCCCAGTTGCACCATTGAGAGGGAAAAATCACATTTTTCTCCATCTTCAATAAGATTATGAGAATTGTTGCAAGCAATCAAGTAGCAATTTGTTGGAAGCATTGGAACAATGATGGAAAAGTGGATCAATTCTCAAATACAATATTAATTCCAAAAGACCACTTTTTTGCACACCAACAACAACATTGGAGAGAGAGGAATCGAATTCCTCTTCATCTTCTTAAGCAATCACTGGTAAACGTTGCTCATAATTCAGAATAGAAGAATCACTAGAGAATAGATGGAAATAGATTTATTCTTCAACAATTGTGTTTTGAGTGTATTTTGATGGAACATATGTATTGGAATATGAGACATCATATTTCTCATAAAATTCCAGAGAAATAGGAGGAGTCACTGTAAGGAGACTTTCACCAAATTGAACTACATGAGTTGAATATTCTTCCATTTCTTCAAATTGAACAACTTCATGAGATTGTTGAGGCCAAGAAATTTGATGGAAGAACACATGAGGATGTGTGTTGACGCAATCTATGTCGAACCAGGTTCAGATCCTCGTTCATTAATAAAACCCAATATATAGGTCCGACAGAGATCTCCGTCGGCAACACCTGTGATGCAGATGAAGTATCGGTCACGATATCTTATTGGGAAATTCTAGAACCAGGTTTCTGTAGTTGTGAGGGGGATTTCCCTATTACAACACTATCAACCAACTTGATCGAAACCCAGAATAAACCTCTGTCCCATACATTCCTTCAAAAAGATATCCTATTGATCTGTCAACATATATAGTAGAATATAATATAAAGAATTAACACATAATCAACTCATTTAGATGTGTCACACACACACACACACACACACACACATATAATTTCATTCACAACAGGGTCTACACAACACATTCAAATTGGCTCATTCACCATAGATATGCATTCAACACAATCACAGACATTAAAGACACACGGAGACAAGATATAACGTGGAAACCCATCTGGGAAAAACCACAAAGGTGATCTTCATTTGGCATGAGAAATGGCTTAGCACCTTTGGTATGCACACTCATCTTGCAGAGTCTTCTTTTAATATTATTTACAATTCATTTATTCATCTCTCATCTCATGATCTCTGGTTTTGGTCTCTCTTTCTTTATTTCTCTTTGAATGGCTCGTGAGTCGCGATTCACACACAGCTTGGATTATTGCTTTTATTCTTTACAACTCTTGATTTCCTTCTTTCTTTGTCATCATCCTCCATACACAACTTGTATTGAAGCTTTTATAATCCTTTTACATTTCTTGATTTATATGTCAACTAACTTTCAATTGTCAGTCGACAAGTTTCCTTTCTATTTTAACCCATCCCATTACATCTAAAAATAGGGACTATTGGCCCAAATTACAATCATACTTTATTACTAAAAGCGAGATTTTAGTCTAACTAACTCTTTACCAAAATTAAGTCGAACTCTACTTTCTGACTTGCTTTATTCCTCTTCTGTCGCAACTTTTACTCGTCTTGCGACCATAATCTTCATCTTTCCGATAATTATTTTGTCTAACTTTTCCTAGGGCCAACATGCCCCAAACACTCACATGTGACTCCTCCCCAGCCACATTAGTCAAAAATCTCTATCAGTGCGACTTTGCTTTGAAAATATTGAAATAATTTCACAACATGCTATGTTTCCTATCACACTTCCTATTGTACCGTCTTCAATTTTTCTACAAGTTTGGAACTCATATGTTCCAATGTTTCCATTCATGTCGAAGGGAATGCTTGTCAAACCTTTTCGTAAACAGGTTGAATAATAATTGTTACCTTCTCTGCTTCAGCTTGAAGTTTTGCAACACAGTCTATTATTTTCTGTTGTTTGCACACTTTGGCTACTTGCTCTTGTAGTTTATTCATATCCACATCCTTGGCCATATTTTCTATGATTGTCATATTTTTCACTTCATTCTTTAACTGGGGGAATTCCGCCTCAGTAGTATGCAATTGCTTTGTCACCTACTCCAACTATTTGTTGTCGATCAAAGCTTCCCATGACTGAGGAACTTGTTCGATTTATTTAGCACAGAGTACTTCTACTTCTTCCATATTTTGCACAGCCTCAGTGGTTGCCTTCTTCTGCTAAACCCCCCTGCCCCCCCCTCCCAAAAAAAAAAGAATAAGAATTTTTTTTAGTTATTTGGGGGCGGTTNCCCCAAGTCATGAGGATTAGACATTTGGGGGCGGTTGTTTTAAAACCGCCCCCAAAACCCAAAAGTTCAATTCTCATGAATTTTGGAGGTTTTTTTTAAAATCTCCCCCTAAAGACATTTTCAAGGTGGATTTTAAAAAATTATCCCTCTAAAAGTCCTAAGAATTGAACTTTTGGTTATGGTTTGTAAAAAACCGCCCCCAATTGTTAAATTATCACGACGTTTAGGCAGGGGGTTAGAAAGGATACTCCTAAATATATGTTTCAAGGAGGTTTTTGAAAACCCCCATAAAAATCAGAGAATTTTACTGTTGGAGGTGGTTTTTTAAATACCGCTGCCAAAACTTTGATCCTCATAAATTTTTTTTTTTGGAGGGGGTTGGTTAGAATGATTGCCCCTAAATATATTTTTTAGGTATGTTCTCAATATCCATCCTCTCAAAGACTATTAAATTTTACCTCTAATTATTGTATAATTGACCCCTAATTAACCTCATAATTGACCGCTAATTACCCCTAATTATCACTCATTGCACCAAAATGACCCCTACTTGATCACTAATTACCCCTAAATATTCCATGCTTACCAGTAATTAACCCTTAATAACCTCTAAATGACCCCTACTTTTTCCAATGAAAACCTCATGGAGAACCTATTGGAATAGATGGCATATTCCCCAGTAAATCCATCGATGTAGACTAGTGTGCCTCACACAAGGATTCGAAATGGGCACATGCCACTATGAACCTCACTAAATTCCAAACATCATGGACAACCACTAGTTTAGATAAGCCCTCAAGATTAAATGGCCCCTACTTACCCATAATTTACCCATAGGTACCATTATTTCCCCTAGTTAACCCATAATTGACCCTTAATGACCACTAATTAACTCCTAATTACCCCATAGTTCACCCCTTATTAACTAGTAATTACCCCTAAATAATCCATGCTTACTAGTAATTAACCCTTGATAACCTCTAAATGAGCCCTACATTTTTCCAAGGAAAACCTCATGGAGAAACCCAATGGATCTTTCCAAACATTCATAGATGACATATTCCCTAGTAAACCCATCGATGTAGACTAGTGTCCTTCACACACAAGGATTCAAAATGGGCACATGTCGCCATGAACCTTACTAAATTCCCAACACCATGGACAACCACTAGTTTAGCTAATCCCTTGGGCTTAAATGGAACCTACTTACCTATAATTGATCCATGGGTACCATTAATTTCCCATAGTTAATCCATAATTGACCCCTAATTACCACTAATTAACCCTTAATTATCCCATAATTGACCCCTTATTAACCCATAATTACCACAACTCATTACCCAATAATTACCCCTAAATGACCCTTAATTACCCATAATTGACCACAAATTACCCCTAAATTATCACTAATCAACCCCTAATTACCCTTCATTTACCCATAATTACCCATAAATGACCCCTAACTTTGCGTAGGGCCCGAGTCCATCACATAGGCCTTATAGAGGGAATTTTTGGCTTATGAGTGGGATGTGGTGGCAATTTTGGGATGTATAACACCATGAATAATTTTTTACAACCAGCCCATGGTTTGAGATTAAACTCTAGGGCCTAAGTTCATATAGTTTCCTCTAGGTCTCATGGGTCATGTGTAGCACCCCAAATGACCACACATGCCATACAAAGGAAATGTTTGTCATATGAGTGAAATATGTCCATCATTTTGAGAATTAACATACCAAGGTTGTTTCTTGATGCCCATGCATAGGGATAAAAGTCAAGGCACTTGTACATAGCATATATTTCTATGGGGCTCACATGCCATGTTTTGTAACTCAAGGAATTACACATGACCATAATACATAATCTTTGGCCTCCAAGTTTGATATTGTGGTGATTTCAATGTTTTAAAGACTTGATATGTTTCTTGGGGATAAGGGCATAGTTTGGTGCAAAAACCTAGGTTCTAAGTCCATGGAATCTATCTCTAAGACTTACATGCCATGTGTGGGGCCTTAAGCCACAACATAGGCCATGCATAGGAAACCTTTTGAATGTGATTAAGATTCCAAGATTCAAAAACTTGATTTTATATTGATTGTATGAACCTCTCTCAACGACAAAAATCACATGGAGGGACACTCTCATATATTTCTAGTAGAGGAGGCTTATTTGACTAGGGATTAAAATATCCGGCTAATTGATCATCTCTCCTTTAGTAACATCTAGCCTTGGTTAAAGATTGATTCTTTAGGACTTCCACTGCTCTCCAAGGGTGTAGCATATCCTTACATTTTGGCCGTGTGATGCTTTTGAAATGATCTAAGTCATTAGTAGAGAAACCACTACTTTGATTTTTTCTTTTCCCATCTTTATTCGCAACAATATTTTATAAGATCACCGATCAAATATTTGATCTAAGTAGTATTAAAGGTTATAAGCATAGAAAACTAGTATTTGCAATCTTTTATATTCATCATCTAAATCTATATTTTTTTTTGTAAAATTATTGAAATAGAATTGGCACTAATCTAGTGAAATTCAAACTGCAATAGAATTGGTGCATCTATTATGTGCATGCGTTTGGTGTGTTATTTGTGTATGTGAGTTAGGTGAATCTATTAAGTGCTTGAGTTTAATGTGTGTATTTGGTGATCTTAATTATTATCATCTTCATTGTGATGTGAAATGTCATCACCTTTTTTCTTCACATATTGGAGTTAATTGTTGGTGGCTAATCCTTGATTGTCATTTTATGAAGTGTGATAAAACTCCCATAGTACCATTATGCACCATTTTGAAGGTGCAGGGATTCCTATTTCCTTATTGTTCACATGGTTTCATTCATTGACCACTTTTTACTTGCCTATTTCATCTTAGATTTATTTGGGATGTAGTGGAAAGGGAACAAATGGGAAAGGTGTTTTTAGGGGTGGTTTTATAATAACCACCCTTAAAAATATCATTCAAGCCATTATACTTGTCTTATTATTTGTCTTATGTATAATTCCAAAAACCATTATACTTCACCTCATTGGTGGCATTTTTTTTTCATTGGTGCATGGACATTTCCTCATCGCTATGAAGGTGTGCATGTGATTTAGCTTCATGGATAATATTTATTTTCTAAGGAAAGTCTCATGGAAAACCCTCTAAGTACTTCCTCATGATCCATGGATGGTAAATGTGGTAAAACGACGGACCTGATGAGAGAGCCTAATCATAAGGGAATCAAGATATTTGAACTCGTGACCTTCCCAAATTTGAGGGAATTAATATCACATGTTTGGCTTATGAAAAATTGAGCTAACTCTAGAGGATAGATTCATGGATAACATGTGCATGTGCTTTAACATTATGGCCCATTTATTCACTCGATTTTAAATCTACAAGATTACAAAATTTACATAATTCATTTTTGTTCATCCAATTTCGCTTGGACTTGTGTTGTCGCATTTGATGTAAATATGTAACATAGATTCAAAGTGTGGATCTCAATCCAACTCTGTACTAGTGAAATGGTTTGGGTTATAAGAAGGAATGAATGTTTTATCATTTATGTGCTTGAAAGGCATGTCAAATTGTGAATATTTTGTAATATTTAAGTAAAAGTGAGATAAAACCCAAAGTTTACTATGCAAGGAAACCTAAATCGAAGGAGATATGATTTACACATGTGAGGGGGTTCATAAGCCTTGGTGGGGGATTCCCCATCGAGGGGATTATTAATCACTAGAACAAAATATAAAGGGGGAGAGAGAGGAGAGACCACAAGGAGGGTACAACCTTGTGGATACTGGTATTTTTAGACTAGGGAGACTACCTCGAATATGACCTGGAGTGTGAGATTGAACCCGTGTCCTTGTGATGTCATAACATTAATTAGGGATCATTAGAG
>LPNX010334389.1:1842156-1962666 GCA_001517045.1 Pseudotsuga menziesii | reverse complement strand
TATTTTATTATTTTAACTATTATTTTATTATTTTAACTATTATTTTATTATTTTCCTTAGGAGGCCCATTTTAGACCCCAAAATTCCTCTAATGGAAATATACATTGAGATATTATTGATTGCAAGATTGCAAAAGGTTGGGTGGTGTGTGCCTCTCCCACAATTATTTTGGGAAATATTTCATTAAAAATATAAGTTCCCTAGAACTTAATTGAATAATGTATATTGATAAGTGCTCTTGAGCAAATAATCAAATCACCACACACACTTGAAGTCAGGATTGTGAATAAAAGATCTTGAGGACCATTCCATGGTATAAGGAAAAAGCTAGGATATTATGCCATAGCATTTTAGTATGGATCTCATGGTCCATGTGTGCGGTCTCAAACCACCACGTGGATTACCCTTGTTTAACCCTTTATTGACTCCTAATTACCACTAATTAAGCCCTAATTATCCCTTAATTGACCCCTGATTAACCTCTAATTACCACTAATTACCCAATAATTACCCCTAAATGACCCTTAATTACCCATAATTGACAACAAATTACCCCTAAATTATCACTAATTAACCCCTAATTACCCTTCATTTACCCATAATTACCCATAAATGGCCCCTGACTATGCGCAGGGATCGAGTAAATCAAATAGGCCTTATAGATCAGGGAAATCTTGGTTTGTGAGTGGGATATGGTGGAAAATTTGGTATTTGTATAACACCATGAAGGGTTTTTTATAACCAGGTCATAGTTTGAGATTAACATCTAGGGCCTAAGTTCATATCACTTCTTCTATGTCCCATGGGTCATGTAGTTCCTCAAAAAACTAAACATGCCTTGTATAGGAAATTTTTAACATATGAGTGAGATATGTCCATCATTTTGAGAATTAACATACCAAGGATGGATGTCAATTCCCATGTCATGGTCTAGGGATAAAAGGAGAGGTACTAGGCCATAACATATATTTCTATGTAGCTCACATGCCACGTTTCATCATTTGGGGCATCACGCATGTTGTTAATACATAACCTTTGTCCTACGAGTTTGGTATGGTGGTGATTTCAAGGTTTGAAATACTTGATATGTTTCTGGGGATAAGGGTATAATTGGTGTAAAATACTAGGTTCTAATCCATGTAATCTATCTCTAACCATTACATGTCATGTACGGGGCCTTAAGCCACAACGTAGGCCATGTGTACAAAATATATGGCATGTGTGTAAGATGTTGTGTGACATTTGAATCTAAGTTTAATACACCAAGGATGGTTCTCACGACCCAATTTGTGGCCCAGGGTGAAGATCATATTTTTAGTCCATAACATGTGGCTTTCGGGTTATACATAGGCCATCCATGAGGTCCTAAGCCATATTTTATCTATGACATGGATATGGTGGCCTTTTTTAGGTTTTCCACATTATAGATTCCTCTTTGTCATTAATCCATCATTTGATACCAAAACCCATGTTGTTGGGATAAAGTATTTGTTAATAGGGTTCGTGGTCTTTGCATAATAACCCACGTCATTGCATAGGGCCTGTGCAGGGAATCCTTATCTTCCTACATGTGATATGTGGCCACCACATTGAGGAGGGGCACCCTAGGGATGGATCTTGAGGACCATTCCACAACATAAGGAAAAATATAGGACCTTGTGTTGTCATGGTCCCTATGTAGGGCCCTACACATAATTACTTTACCTTACAAGTGAGATATGGTGGCAATTTCAATATGTGTAACATTGATAAGGATGATTATTGTGGCCTATAGCATGGCCCATGAACTAAATTTAAGGTCTTATTCCATATTATTTTTCTATGTGGTTGATGGTACATGCATGTTAACCTAGACTACCATATAAGAACTACGTATGGAAACTCTAGCCTACATGTAACAATGTGGATCATGAGTGATGCGTCGTAAGGCCTTGAGACAACACATAATCTATATAGAGGGAATATTCTTTCAACTACAAGTGGGATATGCTTGTATTTTGAGATTTATAACATCGATAATCAATCTCTTGGCACACACCATGGTATAGGGTTTAAATTTATGGTCTAAGTTCACACCATTTGTTTATGAGGTCATGGACCTTCACGATTCCATTACCCATCACATAGCATGAATCTGCATAGAAAATATATAGTCTACATGTGAGACATGGTCATCATTTTTAAAACTTGCGCATAGGGGATGGTTCTTGATGCGTGACTTAAAATATAGTCAAAACTATGGTCTTAGGCTGTAAAATTTTCCTCAAAAGCTAATGCTCCATACACGGGGCCCCAAATTAGCACCACAAGCCCTCCACAAGGAATATTTGGCATGTAAGTTGGATATGGTCATGGACATTTTGAGGTTTAGAACAACATTGATGGTTACAAATGATACCAAAGTAAAGGTTTAATGAGCCATAATGTTTGGGGTCCTTAGCCCCTACGTACGCCTTATAAATGGGAACTTTGTCATGTGAGTAGGATATGGTGTCCATTTAAATTTTGTTACACCAAGTCAAGTTCAATGCCAAAAATGCAGGTTGTTGGTTCAAAAATTTAGTGTACTCTAAGGCTCTCACGGAAAACCCTTTGAGTACTTCCTCATGATCCATGGATGGTAAATGTGATAAGCCGACGACCCTAATGACAGATCCTAATCATAAGGGAATCAAGAGCTTTGAACACGTGACCTTCCCAAGTTTGAGGTAATTAATATCTCATGTTTGGCTCATGAAAACTTGAGCTAACTCTCGGGGATAGAATCATGGCTAACATGTGCATGTGATTTAACATTATGTCCAAGTTCTTCACTTGATTTAAATCTACAAAATAATGAAATTTACATAATTCTTTTTTGTTCCTCCATTTTTTCCTGGACTTGTGTTGTTGTATTTGATGTAAATATGTAACAAATATTCATAGTGTGGAGCTCAAGCCAACTCCTCACTAGTGAAATAGTTTGGATTGTAAGAAGGAAAGAAGGTTTTATCATTCATGTCCTTGAAAGGCATGTCAAATCATGAAGATTTTGTAATAGTTAAGTAAAAGTGAGATAAAACCCAAAGTTTACTGTGCAAGGCAACCTAAATTGAAGGAGATATGATTTCCACATGTGAGAGGGTTCATAATCCTTGGTGGGGGATTCCTCATGGACGGGATTATTATTCACAAGAACAAAATATGAAGGGGGATAGAGAGGAGAGACCACAAGGAGGGTACAACCTTGTGGATACTGACATTTTTAGACTAGGGAGACTACCTCTAATATGGTCCAGTGTGTGAGATTGAACCCGTTTCCTTGTGATGTCATAAACTCAAATAGGGATGGAATCTACATTGATAGGTTAATGATTGCAAGCTTTCCTAAGAACATTTCTCCATGATTGAAAGATGCATATCTCCATTGTGGCATTCTTTTAAACAATTTGTGAGACTCCTTTATTTTCCCATTTTATATGCAATCCCAAATCACAACATTCCATGAGACATCATTAGGCTCAAGCATGTTATTAAACATTGTTGAGCTTTGTCCATCCTACCATTATGGGCATATTTCATAAACATTATAGTCCACAAAATGGTGTCTCATTGAGACATTCTAGAAGCCATGTGAGGAGGATATTCTAATCACCCTTGTTGGAAATATGTTATTATCATGGAATTTTGTAGTCCAACAATTATGATAAAATCTATAATATGAAATCAATTATGAAATTCCATGGTCATGTTGCATCTACTAGTGTTGGTTTTACATAAATCTAGTCAATCTATCAAAATATATCAGTTCCCAAGAAGGTACGTTGATCCTTGAAGTTCCACTCAATGATCAATGTTACGTTTCTCATTTTTTAGGTGTAAAGGCTTTCAATCCTTTAATGAATTTCAAGGAATTTATCATAGCTTTTAAGGCTTTAAGTTTTTGTTGTAACATAACATTTTTGAGCTTATGTGGATATTGAAATCCTCTCACCACTCACTTGAATTACCTTTAAACACCCATTGACCAAACCACATTTTTTTCAAAACAAAAGGGTATTTTTTGGCTCACCTTGTAGGTTCCACTTTTTTTTTCCTTGGAAAAACAATGCAATTTTATTTCTTTCAAACAAAATTACATTCTGTAGATACACTTTAAGTATATTACATGTTCAACTGATAGCTTCTGTTGTAGCAAAAAAAGCTATTGTAAACCCTTAAAGCATAAAAAATATTAAGATTTAGTTACAATGTATCATAGATAATGATTCAAAAAAAAGACTTTCCTTGAAAGCATGTTTTTCAAAGAGGAGTTCTGTAATCTTCCTGATGTTTGGTTGACAGCTAAATAACCCTAATATCAAAGATCAAATACAACCCTTAGAGTCTATATAGAAATTAAAACCAAAATAATATATATATATATATAACAACAGTTCATTCTATTAATGGCATGTGATAGTACTCTTGCGTAGTATCCTCAAAATGTTCAGTGATCATCCATTGACCCATGTTCATTGGAAACCTTTCCTTCGAGGCCCTGTCCGCCTCCTAGTTGTTTTCCCTGTAGACATTTCGGAAAGAGAAGGCAACAAGAGTGTTTAGAACCTCTTTAACAAACAATAATATAATGGAAAGTATAATATTCCTGAATTGTTGTGTCCCATTAATCCAATTTATAACATTCATAGAGTCCTCCATGAAATTGAGCTTTCTACATCCTTTCTCTACTACAAATACCAAAAGAAGTTTTAGGCTCATGAGTTCAGCAAAGTTGTTACTGTCTCCCCCTAAACATGCCACCAGTTTAAATAAATGTGTTTCAGATAAGAAAAGGTAAGCCCCACCCCCAAAAATGTTATCTTGAGCCACACCATCGAAATATCCCCATGGCGTAGGTCTGTCCAAATCCACCTCCAAGAATTCCCTCTGTCTAGTAGCACAGATGTGTTGTGGAAAAATATTCAGGATACCATAGGAGAGGCTTGCTGTAATAGTTGGTGTGCATGCTTTATCACAAAAAAATGAGGTTGTTCCTTGTAAGCGAGACACCCCAAATCACCAAAAGTGGAAAAGCCACCACCAACTCCTGTTCATCCCTTAATCTCCAATGTTCCCAAGCTTGCATTATAGTTCGTCCCTACTAGGTGTAAGGTACCCCCAGTATCATAGAGCATTCAAGACAAACTGCTTTGATATAGCCATAATGAACAAAAATATTTAGCACCATCTCAGTTTCTGCCTTACATAGCATACACCAACCAGGCCCTTGAAGACATATTTTTTGAATATTGTCCCAAGTCGGGACTTTGTTCTCCAGTACACGCCACATAAATAACCTGCTTTTTGGTGGAGAATTTATTTTCCATAGTTTCTTCCACCACCACACCAAATCCCTTTGAATACCATCAACATCGAGTTTTAAATATCTAGCTTTGGGAGCGTAGCATCCATGGGGATCAATGTCCCAGACAAGTTCATACTCCCTATCCATTAACTATATGAGTTCTATTTGTGCAACTCTTCAATATAACGATCTAGTTCCCCTCCATCAATGTATGCTAACCCAAAGGATGCAGCCAATCTCCAAGTCTGAAACCATAAATTCTCCTGAAAAGGGGGTGCAAAATGATAAAGGTAGAAAATGTCTCACTGTATAAGAGCCTCACCGTATGTCCAGGAAGTAAGTGTTGAAGTGTACTGCCAACCCATGGGTCCTCAGCAACCCTCAATTTCCTTCCATCCCCTAGTTTCCAAGCAAGGTTGTTCTCTAGTACACCAAAGGATTGCACTACTTCTTTCCAGAGCACTGATCCCCACACATGTGCTTTCCCAGGGTTCCTAATCCATCCTTCAACAGAACCCAGAGCAATGTAATTCTGGATCATGACATGTGTCCAAATATTGTTGTATTTAATTAACCTCCACCCTCCCTTAGCTGCAAGAGACTTTGCGAACAAGAAGATATTATTAACACCCCATCCCCCCAAACATTTAGGTACCACATGTTTTTCCCATCTCACCCAAGGAGTCACCTGAGAGTCCTAATTGCCACTCCACAAAAACACGAAACATATTTTTCTTGCCGCTTCCAGAATTCCTTTAAGGATCCAGGCAAGTGACATCTAGTAAATTGGTATAAATTCCAATACCGATTTTACCAGAACCAATCTACCTGCTCTAGACAACCACTTATGGCTCCACTATTTTATACGTTTCTCCAATTTTTCAATCAACCAATGCCTATCCTGTAAGTGATAATCATTAGGTTTGAGACAAAAACCTAAATATTTCAGACCCTCATTAATTCATGTCATATTAAAAGGAAAAACCCTTGTAAGTGCACAATTTTATTCAGCAGACAAAAGATTGGAAGTAAGGGTAGATTTCCTCTCATTTATCTCCATCCTAGTGGCTATGGAGAAAATTTCTAGTATATCACGAAGAGTACTTGTGTCTCTCATCGAACCAAAGCAGAAGATGAGGATGTCATATACAAAAATAAGGTGTGTTATTTGAAGATCCTGAGAGATATGGATTCCATTCAACGAACCATGTGTTTTAGCATCCCTTAAGGCCCTGCTTAAGCCTTCCACCACCAACAAAAAGAGCAAGGGTGAAAGCGAGCAACCTTGATGCATACCTCTTTCGACATGGAAGAAAGGTGAGGCCACCCCATTTATTAGAACAAAAAAGCAGACTGTCGTGATACAACTCATGATCCATATGATAAATCCAATACTAAATCCAAGACGAGTCAGCAACATACAGATGTATAACCAACTAACCTTATTATAGGCTTTAGACAGATCAATTTTGAGGATAGACACTTTGAGATTTTTGGTCTTTATGCTATGCAACCCTTCCTGTGCCACACCAATGGCTTCATGAATCTGTCCCCCCTCCAAAAACCCAAATTTATCTTCAGTAATATGTTTAGAAAGAATGTACTTGAATCCGCGTGCAATCACCTTTGAAACCACCTTGTAGACACAATTTCACAGATAGATGGGTCTAAAATCATTCAAAGAGGTGGGATTGTCAACTTTGGGAATTAAAGCAATAAATGTGGAGTTGAAACTAGAAGGGAGTCTCCCCAAGAGTCTAGTATCTTCCAAAACCTTCAAAAGGTCTTTGCCCAGTAAATCATGGAGACCTAGAAAGAATTCAATGGTCAACCCATCCGGACTAGGACTCTTATCTTTCTGAAAAATGTGAAGAGCAGTCTTTAATTCCTCATCATAAACTACCTTCATAAGTGACAAATTATCATCCTCCTCCACAAAATGGGGAAACAATTGGGAGACCCTGATGATTTCAGCTATAGTGGCCTGGGGCAGGGCTTTGAAAAGATTCTCAAAGTGAGCAACCGCAATCCTGACCTTTCCCTCGAAAGTAGTTTGTGCATTTCCCTGTTCGTCCATCAAACTCTGTTTGAGGCCTTCCTCCTTCTAGCATATGCATGCAATTTTTTGTATTATCATCTGCACATTCCAACCAAATAGCTCTTCTCTTCAGTCTCCAGGTTTCCTCCCTTTCCAACAACAAAAAGTTCCTTCTCCCTTCAAGCCGAATAAGGTTCTCGTTGGTCTCTCGATTCAACATCCCACCCCCATCCCCCTCTAGAAATTTGGTAATCTCTTCCTCCAGCAGTTTCAATTCTCTTTCCTCTCGTAGTATTTTCCCCACATACCACTCTTTGATAGATCCCTTTAGTATTTTAATATTAGCAGCAAATTGGAATGATGCTGATAGCATACTTCTAGGATTGAAAGGGATCTAGCTTCCCAAAATGAGTAGTAAAAAAGACTCATCATTTAGCCAAGTCTTATTAAACTTCAACAAACAAGGTGGTTGTGTGGGTCCTATCTTGAGTTCCAGAAATACAGGTAGATGATCAGAGAGACCCCCACTACCAACCCACTGCCTGATAAGATGTATCATTTCCAAAACCTGTTCAGCCACCAGAAAACGGTCCAACCTCTTAACGACACGACCCTCTCTGCACCTATTATTTATCCAAGTAGGTTTGAGTTTGATTGTCTCAATATCCAACTAGTTCCTATCAATAAGTTTCTGAGTGAAATAGTTTGTCAACAGATCAACACGAGCATGTGGTCCCCAAACCTCCGTCTTCCCTAAAGAAAAATTCAAATCCCCCCCATGATAACTGACTCACCCTTGAGGAGAGGATTGTTGAAAAGGGATTCCCAGAAAGGAATCCCATTTAGATAAGGACCATAAATAGTAAAATAAATTTGTAAATATAACACCAGAAAATTCAGACCCAACATCGACTCCATACCCCACATATTTAGGGCTTTGACTGTTTTCTTATTCCAACCATTTTCTAGTCCCCAATAGTGTCCTCTAACATCAAAGGTCATAAAGTGCCATTCAGGAAACTAACTCTCCAATCTTGATTGCACCACCTCTCCAACACCTAAAGTTTCTTGTAACAACAGAATGTTAGGGTGTTCCAAACCAATCACCCTTTTCAGTGCTGGTATTTCATGGGGACCATCGAGACCCCAAAAGTTGAAGAACATAAGTTTCATCTGTGACCCTTCTTTTGGCTACGTACCGCTTTGAGTGAACTCTCAATGGATTTTTGTTTTCCCTCCAAAAGGTCCTTGGATTTAGTTTGGGCCTTGGAAATAAAGGATGTCCTACCTCTTCCTTTAGGACCAAGAGTGTTATTCAGTCCTAAACCCCCAATAGATCCCTTTGAACAATACCTGAGGAAATACCCTGAGTCTAATGAGTTATGAGGGGATGAAGGAGACAACAGAGACACAATAATGCTAGTGGGGGAGAAAGGAACTTCATGGGAGGGAGAAGGCACCAAAGAGGAAACAATGGGAGACTGGGGGGACAAAGGAGTGAGGGAAGGTACTGTGAAAGTCTCTCCAGAGGGGATGATAGGGATAACAGACAGAGGGATATCTTCCAGCAGAGCAGCACAAAAAGAGTTTGTAACCACACAAGACCTAGAAGATATGTTCAGGTTTTTTAATCCCCCCACCCAATTTAAACTAGTCATAGTAACATTACCAGGAAAAACATTAAAATAAGGGTTCAAAGAGAAATCAACAGTACCTGGGAAGGAGAGGCCTTGAGAGAGGATGTTTTACGGCTGTCTGCACGCTTCCACCACCTGAAGATATCCATCATTCTCCATAACAATGCTACTATCCTCCTACATCTCCTAAGGAAGAGGATACAAAATTTGCATTGACTAAGTAGGAGGGGCTCCCACCAAACCATCTGTTTGACCCCCTTTGCGTGTTCCTGACAGGTGCCGACGCCCATTTAGAGTGTGGACCACCAAATTGCACTCAGATGTCAGGTGTCCATAAGCATGGCACCGACGACACCGAAATGGAACATTCTCATAATCTAGTGATTATTTAATAGCAAACCAACCCCATTGGAGATTTAGATCAGATGGTAGGCCCCCTCGCACATTCAAGATGACCAAGATACGTACAACATTATCCTACATCGTTTCCCTGAATGATAGATCAACTTCCAGAAAATACCCCAATAAGTTCCTAATGTTCCCGAAGTGTTCCTCTGTCCAATAGTGTAGCAAAAAACTAGGTAGTCGCACCCAAAGAGGCACGACATCAACCCGCTCCCTGCTAGCATCAAAAAGTGGATGCCAAGGCTTTAGGAGCAACGAAGTGTGATCCAGTGTCCAGTTATGAGATAGGAACCATTGAGCATGTTCAACCTCAACAAAATTGGAAGAGATCCAACCCCTAGTTAGGGCCACCACCTTTGGGACCATACCAAGGGTTTCCTTCTAGTTATCTTCCACCCATAGCACCACAGTATTATGAGAAAAAGATTACCCCAAAGCCCTTCCAACCAACTTTAAATCTGCCATCTGCATAATTTCATGCCACCCAATATCTTCACCCAAGTTATTATTGAAATCGTCCTTCTTCTTAATCTAGTTCTTGCACAGTTTCTTCCTTCCTCCATAAGCACCATATCTGTCCACCACCTCAATATGCACACCATTTTCCAACAAACCTTTACAATTGGGACTTGGACATCCTCTCTATTCTTAGGATCCTAAAAAATGAGCAATGGATCCCTGTTCCAGCTGCAGAAACTCGTTCCCAAGAAATATGGGATCGTGACCCCCATGAAAAATCTTGGCTCCACAACCTACGACCATTCCATCCACTGCCCCTGCAACCATAAAATCTTCAGCCCTAGACCTTGGCAACACTGGAAAGGAAACCCTGCCTACCTGCGATGGAAAGCTAAAAGAAACATTTGCTGTAGTCTCAACTCCATCAAAAGGCCCCAGATCTACAGAAAAACCAGGTGATGAAAACAATAAGCATCTAGGGGAGAACACCTCTGCACATTTTTTTGGTGGATGGACCACCTCCTCCGACCCAACAAACCACGGCGAGGGGAGTGCCTCCACCTTGACAATCCTGCTTCCACATGAAATAGCCCAGATGTCCTCACCATGTAACCAATCACAGGAGTAATCCAATAGATCCTCATCCCTCATCGTAATAGGGGTAAATTTTATTACCAGCAGTAAGGTCAAAAAAGCTTACCAGCATAAAACTCGCAAGCCACAAAAAGAAACAAAAAAACCTCGGTTCCAATGCATCCGGTTAAAGGTAACCACGTCCATATTGGCCATGATTTCATCAGCTGCACGGTGCAACCACCGACTGTCCCTAGACGTATGTCCAAGACCACACATTCAAAACCCTATTCACCAGTCTCCATGTTACCTCGCAACAACTCAAACCCAATCCTTTGTTGTTTTGGTACAGGGTGCTTGTCAGCTTCATACAATTGTATTTAGTAATTTACCATAAAATGATTTCTGATACATAAAATTTCTTTTGCATATTCAAACTTTAGTACAGGAAATATAACAATCAACCATGGAGAAGCAACATCTTGATATGATCACATGCCAAAAGCATTGAGGCATTGTCATTTCCTTGTGGTTCCACTATATGAGGATAGGCCAATTATCAAATCCTTGTCAAATATAATCCCTAGAAGAATAAAATAACATACTTTGAAGTAATTTCAGAAGAGGGGATCTTAAATAAGAACTTGATTTAGATTTTATACAACATGAATCAACCCTCCACACCAATTGTTCCAAGTGAAGATAACATTCTTTGGAAATACATCCACAAATTATCAATGCTCTAAAAGGTCCAGGAGAATCTCGATTTCCGCATCCAACCATTACACTCATGCTTTCTTTTCAAAGAGAGACTTTGTTGTGGTTACGAATTCTCTAATGATTTAGTTCCTAATTAGGGAGGACCTTAATCCTACATAATTTTTCCAAACATTAATATATAATTTGTCAAGGATCAATGAACCCATATGCATTAGTTATATTTTCCTTTACCCTTGAGTCTAAAGTATAAATCACTAGTCATGCATCATTAGGTGGTAAGTTGGTTTTCTAGATCCATGTTTATGGGATCCTATATCATTGCCATAACTCTTGAAAATCCTTTCAGTCCTCTAGTCAAGCACTCACATCCTCCTCATATCATTTTGGCGAATTTATACATGTTATACATTTTGCATTTTGTTTCTTGAATAAACACTAAGTCTAGTTTTTAGACACTTATTTTGTTTTTCAAAATGCTTTGTTTCTTAGCTGCATTATTGCCCCTTATGTTCTGCAAGAGAATTTTGATTTAGAAGGGCTAGGCGTTTGAAGAATTGTATCCTTAAGGTGAGGTTTTTTGCCTTGGTTTAATTAATTTCTCCCTTTCCTCCTTCAAGTTATCATTGACAAGTTTCTCCCCTCGTCCCAACTTAGACTTTGTCAACTTTTTGGGATTTATGTCTATTCATGATTTATTATGGGAACTTGATAATCCTTCAACATTAATATCCTCCCATTTCCATTTATCATGTGCTAGTGTAGATTCACCAGTTGCTAACTTGAAAGGGAAATAATAAATGTTTTGTTATAATGAGAGGATAATAACTCTGTGTCCACTTCTTCCACATCCTCCTCCTCCTCTTGCATTCAATTCTAATTTTTATATCTTATTTATGCTCTCTTTTCCATTTTCAGTATCAAGGTCATTTGCAATATTACTATTTTACCATTGCCACAATCTCATTCCTTATCCTCTATTGATTCCATTTATTTGGTGTGGTTTCTATCTTAAATTCATTCAGTTCCATGTATATAGCCTCTTTTTTGTCTCCTAATTAGTTTTTCTTCCTCCTCCGCTCCTTGGATATGATTTTGATTTGTTGTTTCATTAGCGTGTATTGCATCCTTCATTATTAATTTATCCTTAGTTTCATTATGATCTTGAGTGCATTATTTATTTATTCCTCGATATTGGGTTTATATTCCTCCTTCTCCATATTCTCATGGCTAGTCACCTCATGAGTGATTTTAACGAAGCAAGGGACCTTGGTTTTTGTTTCTTAATGTCACCCCCCTTCCCTTTCCTCTAAACTTCTACACAACCATCATAGTTTCTATTTCTATTCTCCTCCACTTGCACATGTTTAACATTAAGTGGGTTGTCCCGTAGTTAATGGCAATGATAATTCCATTTTATCTTTCTGACAAGGGATATTCCCATAGTCTATATTTTGGACCCATCCATTGTCCATATAGTCTAGATTTTGGATCACGACTTGAGAAATTCATCTACTTCAAAGGTAGAATTTTGAAATTTAATTTGAACTTTAAGAATCCCTCCTTTTTGTCTATCTACATCGATAAGTCCACCTTGGGACTTGCTTTTAAAATTTCCCTCTAGGGTCAAGGATGACTACTACCTAGTCGATGGGTTGATGTGCAAGGGTAATAAGTTATGAATTCATTGAATGATAAATATTATTATAATAACTATAAGTTTGGGTGTGTATATTATTGGTCACTGGGGTTCATTCCTACAAGACATTGTGGTGATTCACCCTATGATAAGGATATTTTTATTCTTGAATTTATCTCTACCTAAACAAAGAGTGTCATTCTTAATTGTATCGTTGACTTATTTATTAGGCCTTAGCAACAATGCTTCCACTTGTACACTAAAATTCTATCTTTAGTACCTATCTAGACGTGAATGCTTAGTTTTCCTCTTGAGTATTGGAATGACAACTTTGTTATTTCCATTAAAGATGCACTATATAACTTTGTTACCCTCTAGAGATGATAATTTTTGCTACTATTTCTTGTGCTTGTATTTTCAATAAGGTTGATTCGAACAAGTTTCTTTTTGAGGAAACCATTCTAGATTGCAATGGCAATGGTTGTACTGAAATTCATATGTTGGACTATTAATGCATTGATTTTCACCATAGGGTATTCTTTTTCACATGGCCTTTTGGTTTCCTCGTATTTGAAGGCTAAATATTCTTCCCATACTACTTCATATTCAAAGAAGTGTATAAATTGGAAAATAAATTGATGGAAGAACTCTGATAGAGACATCCGTACGGAGGAATTGATATTGCATTAAAGTGTTGAAGCCGATTCCAAGCTGCTTTGATTTATGGATGGTTTGTTTCTACACCTTGAGGGGAATGGTGTAGTGTCGAGGCCTCCCAACATTATTAAATATATATAATAATATTTTTTTGTGGAGGATAACTACTCACAAATGCAAGAAACTCTAGGTATGAACCTCATCCTCTTAGATGAGAGTTGGATAAAAGTCAAGAATAAGACATAATTGAAATCTTATTTCAAATTTACTTGTTTCCCATAATATTTAGAAAGGACATGCATTCTTGAATACAAAGTGTAATGTTCCCAAGTCTAATATGTAGACCTGAACACTAACTAATGTTTCAAATTAAATAAAAAATTTGATATTAAATTACAACCGCTTAATGAATCTTCAGACTAGGTAATTCCATGTGTTTTGTTGGGAAATTTGAAGACATGGGAGTAGATGGTGGGATGAAAATAAGAGTAATTTCATAAAATTTAATTCATTTCCCCTAAAAAATTTATATCGGGGACCATTCAGGTTTCATATTTCACTACACGGAAACTACCCCCACGCTTCTGGGTCACCCAACTATGAAACTAGGGAAATTCCTTCCGTCCTTTCAAAAAGGTTCTTGGGGAAAAGTGAATAGGTGTTATAGGACTTAATACAGAAGAAAATATTATTTGGGACAGTTCATCACAGATTTGGAGATGTCTGGAGAGTTTAGGAAAGAATTGGGGTTTTTAGGCAATCTTGGCTTAAGGAAGTACTACGCAATGGAGGCTCCCAAATCACTGTACAAACTCAAATAAATTATTATATGGTGTTCTGTATGGGATTTTTGGTATTTTAGTGATCCATATAAACTTACAGAACCTAATTTGAGTCAGTGGAACTCATTTTATAGCCAAAGCTATAAAACTAGTCAATTAAAACTAGTGTTCTAGCTAGGGTGTAGAATTAAGCATAAATATCGTAGAAGAATTACTTCAATACAGAAAATTAAATCTGAAATACATTAATACAGGTTAAATGGACATATATAATCATTTAGGCTCATGCCCACAACCTTTTCTTACTCCTTTTTGCACTAGATTGATCAATTTCCCCCATTACAATGACAAATTAAGCTTTTCATGAGAAAATGAGAGGGTAAAATTCAGAGAAAGAATTATTACAACATGATAAATATAAATGACAGATTTTATCAGCCTTTACACATCATATAGAATTGTATTGACTGACCATTACATAAGAGGGCTCGAAATGATGGGCAGGAGGCCCAAAATTAGGCATAAAGAAGGCTGAGAGTGTAGGTGAAGCTTGGGATTCACTGGAGCTCGACCTGAATGATATGGAGGCTGAAAAATATGACTTATAATACTTCAATTCTGAACATTAAGCGATCCATACCTGCAAATAGAAGGGAATGTGAATGAAGGAGTGGGGAAAGGAAGGCTTGGGGCTCATCTCCCAAAGCTCTGAGGTGCATCACTCAGAAGACTATGCTCACATAGCACCAAAAAATTAATTCATCAACCAAACTGTGTGAATGAGCTTATATTTTTCTTTAATAGAACTCTAGGTGACCTATTTAGCAAGTAGAGGCCAATGGTGACCTGTGAGAACAAGTCAACCACCTAGAAGCCCTAACCCTAGACACATAGGCACCCTCCTTGAGAAAATTGGCATGTAGGACCATGTGGAGATGTTTCCTTGTCCAAGTCATCCCTCTGACTTAGAAACTGCTCCCTCCTTAGTCAAATAGTTGCTGCTTTTATTCCTGGCAAATTTATGCTTTTCCCTGCTTTTGAGACTGAGTCTCCATAAGGAAACTGCACCCTCCTTTTCCAAAACTTTCCTACTTTTGTCCTTACATCGTTTCCGAGTCTCCAAGAGGAAACTGCACCCTCCTTTTCAAAACTTTCCTGCTTTTGTCTCTGGCTACTTTTATGTGGTTGTTAGGCACTTTCCATTTTCCTCTCTGACTACTTTTGTCATAGAGTTTGCTATTTCTTTCCCTGGGAAAGTTGACTTTCCCAATGCACCCCCATGACATGGAAAGCTCATTTCCACATCATTAAATTGCATAATTAATAATAATGATGAATAAAAATTAAATACATGCCTCAATAATAATTATTAGCAAAATTTCCCTAGGAATAATAATTAATGAAAATTCGAACCCCTAGGAGTTTCAACATGGTCAACACTTTTGATGATCAGATTGAGGGGACATGACAGTCCTCCCCTCCTAAATATGCTTTTCCTCAAGAAGAAGTGAAGTAGGGTGCTGCAAGATCTGCTCACCCTCCCAAGTAGCATCTTCACTGGGTAAACATTTTCACTGTATTAGATATTCCTTGATTAATTTGTTCCTTAATTTCCTTTCTCTATCCATCAACACTTTCTCTATTACTAAGAACAAACGGCCTCCATCATCTAGAGGTGGAATTTATTCATAATCTACTATCTGTTTTCCAACTGCTTTCTTCAGACAAGACACATGAAAAAAATTATGGATTTTGTTGTTTGCTGGCAAATCCAACTCATAGGCCACTTCACCAACTTTTTTGATAATATTGTAGGGTCCATAAAACATTGGCTGAAGTTTTTCAGCCCTTTTTTTTATACAAGGAAGACTCTCTATAAGGTTGTAGCCTTAGGTACACCAATTCTTCCACATGGAACACTTTGTCTATTCTGTGCTTATCTACATATATCTTTTGCTAGTTCTGTGCCATATACAGATTGTCTTTCAATACCCTTAAAATGTCTTGGTTTTCCTGCAACCAATCTTTAGCTTTTTGTGCCCTATGGTCTCCAAACATTAAGTCTAAAGAAGTCAGAGCTTCATACCCATACAAGGCCATAAAGGGTGTCATTCTGATAGAAAAATGAAATATGGTGTTATAACAGAACTCACCTAGGTGGAGCCAAGTTTCCCAAGGTCCTTACTGTCCCATAACATAGTTATAGAGGTACCCTTCAAGCCATTGATTCACCCTTTCAGTTTTTCCATATGTCTGGGGGTGATAGCTTGTGCTCATGTTTAGATTTGTTCCAACCAGACCAAACAATTCCTGCCAAAAATAACTAGTGAAATTACTATCTCTGTCACAGATTATAATTATGGGCAGTCCATGCATCCTGAAAATATCCTTGAAGAATATAGCTACAACCTCACTACATGAAACAATGGATGTTACTGCAAAAAAGTGTGCATATTTTTTCAACCTGTCAACCACCACATAAATACTGTCTTTCCCTTGTGACTTTGGCATCCCAGTGATAAAGTCAATGGATACACTTTCCCATTTTTGATCTAGAATAGGAAGAGGTTGGAGAAGTCCAACAGGGTGTGTGTTCTCCACTTTGTTATGTTGACATGCAGAACATTCCTTCACATACAAGAGAACATCATCTTTAAGGCCCTTCCAAGTAAATCTCTCCCTTACCTTCCGATAAGTCTTCAAAAAACCAGGGTGACCAGCCACTGGTGCATCATGTGCAACTTCTAAAATATTTCTCTTTAGTACAGACCCGAGCATTAAGAAAATTCGTTTTTGTAGTAGATGAGGTCATCACAAACTTTGTACTCTTCATTCTAGTTTACCATTCCAAAAATTTACAAGCAAACTGATCTTTAGAATATTAAGTGGCCAACTGGATCTTCCATTCATTTAACATCTGTAACAAAGAGAATGTGGGATTATGGGAAGTGCATCAACCACATTCATTTTCCCCTTTTTATACTCAATGTCAAAATCATAGGACTGAACTTTACTCACCCATTTTTTCTGCCCGCCATTGAGTTCCTTTTAGCTAAGGAAGTGTCTAAGGCTGTTGTGATCAGTATTCGCATGAATTTACCTCCCACCAAGTACTGTCGGAATTTGGCCAATGCATGCATAATGGCCAAAATCTCCTTATCATATATGGAATACAACCTTTCATGTGCCTGCAATTTTCTTCTCTCAAATGCAATGGGGTGCCTATCTTGCATCAGAACAACTCCAATGCCTACACCAGAAGCATCACATTCCAGCACAAAAGTTTTGGAAAAATAAGGTAAGTCAAGTAATGGACAACTGCTCATTATCTCTTTCATTTTCTGGAAAGATTTTTCAGCCTCCTCACTCAAACTAAATGCGTCTTTCTTAGTCATATCCTATCAAGGGTGAAGTGTACCAGGAGTATGCTTTGACAAATCTACGGTAGTAGTTACAAAGGACAATGAAGCCTCTTAGTTCAGTGAGGTTCCTTGGGCTGACCCATTCCAATATGGCCTTTATTTTTTCTGGGTCTACCTTGACCCCGTCTTGGTAGGTCACATGGCCAATATATAACAGTTTTGTCATGCAAATCTCACACTTAGACATGTTGGCAAGAAATGAAAGATCTGCAAGCATAGTGAGTACCTTCTCCAAATGGTGCAAGTGCTCCTCCCATGTCATACTATAGATCAAAATATCATAAAAAAACACAAGGACATACTCATGAATTCGTTTTCTAAACACCTTGTTCATGCATGATTGGAAGGTTGCTGGTGCATTAGTTAATCCAAATGGCATGACCAGAAACTCAAAGTGGCCAAAATGACAATGGAAGGCTGTCTTTTGTATGTCTTCCTCCCTCATTCTGATTTTATGGTACCTTGATCGGAGATCTATTTTGGAGAAAAATTTGGCTCCATGCAGCTCATCCATCAGCTCATCAATTCAGGGAATTGGATACCGGTTCTTTATGGTCTTCTTGTTCAAGGCCCGGTAATCTATGCACATCCTGAGTGTCCCATCCTTCTTCTTCACCAGAATCACCGAAGAATCAAAAGGACTAGATATTGGTATGATGAGGCCCAACTCAAGGAGATCCTTGATTTCCTTCTCAATTTAATCCTTGAATATATTTGGCACTTATTGTAATGTCCCTTGTGAAAATTTTTCCCAATGTGCTCAAATTCACCAAATTTCAACTCTAGGTATATGGGTACAATTGATTCCAAACTCCTCCAATTACTTTCAAACTTGGTGAGGAATATAATGAGGGGTTATGGGAAATATTAAAACATATATAATACATATAATCAACTTATATACCCAACCATTTTCTGCAATTTACAAGGGAAGAAGTTTCGGGACAAGACTAGTCAATTTGGGAGGTGGAACCCCCCCTGGGTCCTGGAACAAATATCTTCCAAAGACTGCACAACCTCCACTAATGGTTGGTATGAGACTTTTATCTGGTATAATACATTAATTAAAGTATATTTTAAGCATCATATGTGGTTTTTGGGTCTAGAAGGTATCAAAGAGACTCAGGGAATTTACTAGTAATTTTGAGGCTCAAATCCCCAATGGTAGATGGCTCCAAAAAGATCCAAATGATATCAAATTGTACCAGGAGTTGTATGAATGATGTTAATACATAAAAATTGTGTTTATATGTGTCTTTAAAAAATCAAATTACTTCTATAACTCACTTTTCAATCTGGTCAATGTATGGAGTTTTACGAGCAACTTGTGGTTAAAATCCCCTATGGTAGATGATGAAAATAACTTTCCAAATGCACTCAATCCAACTCAAATTTATGAATGGAAGTAGGGGAGATATAAATTAAATCAACATTAACTAATATGAATCACAATTCAACTTTTAATGTTTGCTATAACTCCCTTAAATCAGATTCAAAAATACTAGTTTCAACCTTGGGGGAAATGATAGGAAATCTTCTCCAAATGCTATGAACCTCAAACAAATGACTCCAAATTATTATTTACTGAAAATTTAAATCATTTAATACATAAATAAAATTCCATTCATCTATAAACCATAATTATTTTACTTATCTGTTCGAATCCATCAACATTACATTGGTTCACAACAAGGTAGTGGGGAAATGACATTGTTTAACATTTTTACATGAAATATTTTGGTATTTAGACCTGATAATTTCTGAATATGAATAAAATAGTATCAATTTCATTCCATTAATCATATATATATCAGAGAAACATTATTTCATTCGAAATCACCAGCATTACAATGGCATACATCAATATAGTGGGGAAATGGTCATTGTTTGCTCTTTAATAATCACTTTTACATACAACCATTTGGTATTTCAACATGATAATTTTTGAATATTAATAAAATATTATATTAATCTTATTACCATCAGAAATGAACCATTATAATCTCTCCCTAATATATCAATAGCTCCCCAAGTGTGCCTCAGTCCATAGAGGAAGAATATGATGAGAAAACTTGGAATAGATGAAATAACAAGATGATATTTAAGTGTCCATGAGATAACCGATAACCTATATCCTGAAAATTTAACTTATGACTCCATTAAATCTCCATGAAATACCTGAATGGACTTTCCACACACCAACTTGGATTGGAATCTTTCACCCTTGAAATTGTGTAAGGCAAAAAACTAGTCATCCACTAGCTCTCTCTCTTCACAAATGCAATTTTCTCAAATGATAAAAATATACATTAATTATTTGTTCTTGAAATTTATAAATTTTTCAATCTCTATATGAGTCTAATTCCTTCCAAGAGATGCATTCCAACTCTAGTTGGGAAGAGATTCCAAAGAATGCCACTTGTACAACAATTTCTAGTCTCCCACTTCCACCAAATCACATGTGGAAGAATATTAGCTTCCCTAAATCCCTTGAGCACCCTCTTGGATCTATTCTTAGACCTGACATGTCATATATGTCAGATTTCATCCTGTCATAGGATTCATAGCATCTTCATCATTGTAGTCATAGAGCTAGGGAATCTAGTCAAAGTGTCTCACTAGATCCAAAATGCCTCTTCCTCTTCCATGGGAGTTACTCTTCCACTCCAATTAGAACTTAATTGATTCATGTCAAGTATATTTACTTTCCAACTCATCCCAAGAACCTTGGTATTCTTATGGATTCCAAATGAAAAGAGGAGGATGCCATGTGGCATAGAAAATCTAGCTTGTGTGAGTCCCACATCCTTCATGTGTCTTCATGATCAATTGCCACTTTGATTTTACCTTGTGTTTATTTATTTATATCCTTTATTAAATATTTATTCCATTTTAATGTTCAAACATCATTCATTGTCCCCCTTATTCCAAATCCCAAAGCTTCCACCCCCAACCTAGGAAACTAGTAATTTTCCTCCTCGGCAATTATTTGACCCTTAGCATCAATTTGACAAAATCTCATGAATATGGAAAATGTTATTAGGCCATTGTGACCCAATTCAAAATTTTGGACATGAAAAAACATCCCTTCCCAATATTTCTTGTCCTCAAGCAATTTCAAATATGGGTGTTGAACAACCTGCTTTCTGTATGATTCTTTTAAGTTGCCACTGAGTTTCCCAACTTTGAGTCTTTGAGATTCCATGAATATTTTAGAGAGGAACCACCATGATTGATGCTGCACTACTCTGATTAAAATAACTTTATTAAGTGGGTAATCCATCTCCCATACTCCTTGTTTCCCCAAAAAATTGAAATCAATGGGACTAAAAACTATCCCAGGGTCCCATTGCTTTTATTGCACTCCAACAATTAAGAGTGCTCTCCAACCCATACCATTAGGAAGAGAATTATGGGATCCCATTTTCTTGTATGCATTATTCCAAACATCATGAGTACATAATATGTATCACCAAATTGCATAAAAACATAATAAAAATGTACATCAAGGAGATGCCTCATCAAAAAATCATGAAAGTGCTTATACCTCCAAGTAACTAGACCACCATTTTCCAATTGCATACAAGCTTCAAGTGACCAATCAAATATGATCAAATGAAATAGGTGAGGATCCCATGTCCTATAATTCTTCTCCAAAAGGATGTGATATGCATAAAAATATTCAGCCATGTATTCTTTCATCCAAGAAGTGAATGAAGAGTCTCCACTAAAATCTAAACCAAATAATGAGCAAAAAAACCAAGGAGACTTCAAATGAATCAAAGAAGTCTCACCCATACATTCATGAATGAGAGAATCATAAATATATAACAAAGTATGTGTCCGGAAACAAAATTTTTCTCAAATCATAAATCTATTCACCCCAGTGTTGGATGAAGTTCCTCCAACATCAAATGAACCAAGTGTTGAGCAAGAAAAACCATGATTTTTCAAGTGACTCAAATGCATATCATAGGTGCATCCATGTAGATGTGCATCATCATAAAGTAAAAAAGGATGCTTCTGCAAATGTGAATAAGAATGTAATCCAACCATGTCATCATAAAAAGTAAATATAGGAGTTCCATACTCCTCATGTGGCACCATAAAAATGAACCATTTCACACATACTTCATTGAGACTAATGCTGCAAAACATGGAATTGTAGGATGTAGGAGAATGAACTAACTCACCCAAATTATCAAAAAGTGAAGAATATTTATCATGGGAAGGATCCATATGGGTAGTATCATGCAGCTCCTTCAAAAGGGTGAAACCTTTGTCATAGATGGGTTCCAATGTAGAGGAATCATGCTCTTCTTTAAAAATTGCATAACCTTCATCAAGGGACAATTCAAGTTCCGCTTCCACCACATCAAGTGTTTGGATTATTCAAGTTCATATTCAAACACATCAAGCAAATTCAAATTTCCACATTTCTCATTGTCCACCATGTCATGAGAATCATCCAAACAATCTACCCTTTGACAATCTGAAACATAGGAGGAAAAACAAGTACCTTGCAACTTTTCAAGAAGTTGCTAATTTTGAATTGTGAGCTTATGATTATCCTAATTATTCTTCAAGTATGAATCATGTAACAATTCATTAAGCTCAAACAAATTCTTTCTATCAAAAATCAAAGACATGAAATTACCTTTGATGTGGCACATTTCTCTTTGAATCTTCTCCATGTCTTCAAGGAAGGATGTTTCCTCCAATGAAGTAGCTCTCCAACAAGAATTTGACACTAATGCTTGAGTGTCATGGAGTATGATACAGGCATCTTGGATATTATTTTCATTCATATTTAAGGACCCTTCAATAAAATGAGGCTCTTGCAAATGAACCTCCTCATCTTCTTCCTTCTTGCTTGGACCAACTTCATGAAGCTCAAGTGGCAACGGGGAAGTTGATCTTGTTTCTTTTTCAACTTCTACAAGGTATTCATTTTCATTTTTAATGGAAGTTTGGATTGTAGAAACACTTTCAAATCTGATCTCTATGTCACCAACATAAAGTTATGAGCACCCATCTGTAGGTACTCTTTCATAGTTCAATGATCCATCAATAGATTCTCTTTGATTTGCCACTGATTTGCACAACCCCCATTAGTAAGGATTGTGTGCTTATGCTCAATTTAATCTTTATGTTATTCTCCACAATAACCTTGAGTTAATTGATTATCCACTTCATGATTCTCTATTTCTTTCTGTAATGGTGTATCTAGGCTCTTTCCACAACTAGGCTTATTTTTTCTCATTTCATGATCTTCCAAACTTGTGGATTTCTGATTGTCCCTTAATGAATTCAAATTTGAATTATTTTTCCTAAATTAATTCATACAATCATAAAATTATTCAAAATTAATGGTATAATGTGTCTCTCCATGATGAAAACTTGTACTACTCCCAGCTGCCAGCTTACCCCTAAGTTGGCTAGCCATCAATTCGAATCCTTGCATAAGTTGCTTGGTCTTATCATCAAAATATGAATTCATCCATTTAAATTCATCTCTATAATACATAAATTAAATAGGTACCAATACTATGCTCTGACACCACTGTAATGTCCCTTGTGAATAATTTTCCCAATGTGCTCAAATTCACCAAATTTCAACTCTAGGTATATGGATACAACTGATTCCAAACTCCTCCAATTACTTTAAAAATTGGAGAGGAAGGTCATGAGGGGTGATGGGACACATTAAAACATATATAATACATATTATCAACTGATATACCCAACCATGGTATGCAATTTCCAAGGGAATAAGTTTCGAGACAAGACTAGTCAATTTGGGAAGTGGAAATCCCCCTGGGTCTTGGAACAAATCTCTTCCAAACACTGTAAAAACTCCACTAATGGTTGGTATGAGACTTGTATATGTTATAATAAATTAATTAAATTATATTTTCAGAATTATATGTGGTTTTTGGGTCGATTAGGTATCCAAGAGACTCAAGGAATTTACTAGTAATTTTGAGGCTCAAATCCTCGTTGGTAGATGGCTCCAAATAGCTCCAAATTCTCTCAAATTGTACCAGAATGTGTATGAATGATGTTAATAAATATTTTTTTTTTTATAGGTGTATTTAAATCATAGAATTACTTCTGAAACTCACTTTGGAAATCTGGTCAATGTATGGACTTTTACGAGCAACTTGTGGTTCAAATCCCCTATGGGTAGATGATGAAAATGACTTTCCAAATGCACTCAATCCAACTGGAATTTCTGAATGGAAGAAGGATGAATATAAATTAAATAAACATGAACTCATATTCATCACCATTAAACTTTGAATGGCTTCTATAACTCCCTTAAATCATATGCAAAAATATTAGTTTCAACCTTGGGGGAAATGATAGGCAATCTTCTCCAAATGCTATGAAACTCAACAAAATGAATCCAAATTATTATGTAATGAAAATTAAAATCATATAATACATAAATAACAGTACATTAATCCACAAACCATCAGTATTTTTCTTATTTATTATAATCCATCAACATTACATTGGTTCACAACAAGGTAGTGGGGAAATGGCCCTATTTCTTCATTGTTTAACATTTTTACATGAAATATTTTGGTATTTCGACCTGATACTTTATGAATATGAATAAAATAGTATCATAATAATTCAATTCATCATATATATATCAGAGAAACATTCTTTCATTTGAAATCATCAGCATTACAATGACATACATCAATATAGTGGGGAAATGGTCATTGTTTGCTCATTAATAATAACTTTTACACACAACCATTTGGTATTTAAACCTGAGAATTTATGAAGATGAATAAAAGAGTATATTAATATTATTACCATCATAAATGGACCATTATAATCTCTCTCAAATATATCAATATCTCCCCAAGTGTGCCTCAATCCATAGAGCAAGAATATGATGAGAAAACTTGGAATAGATGAAAGAACAAGCTGATATTGAAGTGTCCATGAGCTTCCATGTAGCTTGAAACTGTAAATTATGACTCCATTAAATCTCCATGAAATACCTAAATAGCATTTCCACACACAAACTTGGATGGGAATCTTTTACCCTCGAAATTGGCTAAGGCAAGAAAATAGTCATCCACTATCTCTCTCTTCTCACAAATGCAATTTTCTCAAATGATAAAAATATGCCTTCATTATTTTTTCTTGACATTTATAATTTTCCAAGCTCTCTATGGGTCTAATTCCTTCCAAGAGATGCATTCAAACTCTAGTTTGGAAGAGATTCCAAAGAATGCCACTTGTACAACAATTCTTAGTCTCCCACATCCACCAAATCACATGTGGAAGAATCTTATCTGCCCTAACTCCCTTGAGTGCCCTATTGTAGCTATTTTTATCCCTGGCATGTCATATATGTCATATGTAAGCCTTCATATCTTATTTGTGTCATAGGAGTCATAGCATCTTCATCATTGTTGTCATAGAGCTAGGGAATCTAGTCCAAGTATCTCACTAGCTCCAAAATGCCTCTTCCTCTTCCACTCCAATTCTACATTAATTTATTAATTCCAAGTATATTTACCTTAAAAATCATCCCAATACCCTTGGGATTGTTATGGATTCGAAATGACAAGAGGAGGATTCCATGTGGCATAGAAAATCTAGCTTGTGTGGGTCCCACATCCTTCATGTGTCTTCATGATCAATTGCCACTTTGATTTCACCTTGTGTTTATTTATTTAGATAATTTATTAAATATTTATTCCATTCTAATGTTCAAACATAATTTTTTGTTCCCCTTATTCCAAATCTCAAAGCTTCCACCCCCAACCTAGGAAGCTAGTAATTTTCCTCCTTGGCAATTATTTGATCCTTAGCATCAATTTGACAAACTATCATGAATATGGAAAATGTGATTAGGCTACTGTGAACCAATGAAAAATTTGGGGCATGAAACTTATAGGGATGGATTTTTATTGGAAGTGTACCAGCTTCCAACTCAATCTTGTGTTCGATGACACAGTCAAGTGGCCTGCCATGTGGAAGGTCTTCGAAAACCCTCTTATGCTCATGCAACCGTTTTTTATATATCTTTTGGCCGGGAGGAAATTTGGAAGTAGTTCCATTAGTGGTGATTTGGCATTCAACATCCCATTCAATGTCTCCATGCCTCATAACATATCTCATACTTTTGGCAGAAATTACTTGGCTGGGATAAGTATTCATGCCTTTTAATACCACCGATTTTCCTTCAGCATCCTTGAAACTTATTTGTGGTATTTGGTAATTCACAGAGTGCTCTCCAATAAAGTACAACCATTGCACCCAAAACACCATGTTGGTATCTGTCACATTGAAAACATAAAAGTTGTCTTTCACAGTATAATCACTGATATTTACTTGCAGATTTGGAATCCATTGATTGCATTCCATGGTATGGTTACCTGGAATGACCACAATGATTCCTTCAAAGGAATCAGTTGGAAGTTTTCTCCTCTCCACTAGGAATGAATCATAAAATTATGGGTGGCACCCCCATCAACAAGGACTGTGATTTTCTGCCCTTGCAGTACTCCTTTCATCCTTAAAGTATGGAATCGGGGTACTCCACAGAGTATGGAAAGTTTGCTGCTGGTTTGATGGATCTTCTCCTCGTATTCAGTTGTTTCATACTCTCCATCAACCATTTCCACCACCTCTTCATCACTTTCAGAAAATACTTCAATATAGTGTGCTTTTCTCTTCACACACTTGTGACTCGAAGCCCAAGGTTCTTAGCAAGAAAAACATAGCTTCTTCCTCCTCAATTCATTTTGATCCTTGTAGGAGTAATATCTCTTTCCAGGGGTAGGAAAGTTTATCATAGGAGGTATTTGATTCTTAAATTTATGAGGAATTGGAGGTTTGGGAATATACTTGGTCCTCGGAATTGCATCATGCAGGTCTCTAGTCTTGCTCACCGCTTCCTGCAGAGTGGTGGGTCGGTAATCTTTAACCAACCCCTTCAATGGTTCATCCAGTCCTTTTGTAAACAAAAGGATAAACCTTGATTCTGATATTTCAATGACCATTACAAACACCTTTTGGAACTCTGAGATTTATGCTTCTGGAGTTCCAACTTGTCTAATGTGTGCCAAATCTTAGAAAGAGATATCAAGATCTCTCTGGTCAAACCTTTCTATTAATTTTATGGTGAACTCCTTGTAGGTGAATACTTGATCATGGTATAGGGTTTTCATGACATGAAACCACCAGTCAATGGCCTCCCCATAAATATGTAGGGCTTCCAACTTGATGGAATCCATTTCTTCCATAGGATTGAGCTGAAAATACGTATCCATTTTTTGAATCCAAGAGCTCATTGAGCAATTGGAAGTGCCATTGAAATATGGAAAAGTGATTTTCCCAATGGAATTATTTAATTCATAATTATGATATGGATTCCTTGGATTCCCCCTATAATTAAGTGTCACAGAAATCATTGAATGGAATATCCCTTCTGCATTCTTCACTCAATGATTGATAAACAAAAAACTTCTCCTCCCATGTAGCAAATTTTTTCAGCTTGTGCTTCATGGTCTTCCTTTGGTATCTCTACAAAATTGGGAATCGTAGGATGGGGCTGTAAATTTGGTTCATATATATACTCTAGAGGCCTAGTCTTGGAGAAAATAGACCCACCCATGACCTTTCTTTCTTCACATTGGGAACCAATGCTGCTCCCTTCTCCATCTTTAACTCCCAGCTGTTTAGCTAGGAATTCTTTGGTCTCTTGACCAAAATGTATGATGTTAGTTGAAATTTATTTCATACCTTTCAACATGTTCTTAAAAAAGTTCCTGAACTCATCTTTCTCATCTCTTTCTTCGTGGAATCTTCCATCCACAGATTCAACTTCCTCCTCTTGAGGGATCTTTCTTTTGGTATCAGAATTATATTTTGGACCCATTGATGAATATAAAAATCAGGTTTGGAGGACTATGATATGATACCGGTGTAATGTTCCCAATTGTGATATGTAGACCTGAACACTAACTAATCTTGCACATTAAATAAAAATTCTGATATTAAATTACAACCACTTAGTGAATCTTCAGACTAGGTAATTGAAGGTGTTTTTTTGGGAAATTTGCAGACATGAGAGTAGGTAGTGGGAAGAAACCAAGAGTAATTTCAGAACAGTGAATTAATTTACCCTAACAAATTTGAATCCGGGACCATCAAGGTTTCAAAGTCCACTATGCGGAAGCCTACTGCTTCTAGGTCACCCAACCGTGAAACTAGGGAAATTCCCTCCGTCCTTTCGACCAGGGGGTTGGGGAAAAGTGCAGAGGTTTTATCAGGACTATATAAAACAGAAAATATTATTTTGTACAGTTCATAACAGATATGGAAATGTCTAGAGAGTTTAGAAAAGAATTGGGATTTTTAGGCAATTTTGGCCTAAGGAAGTCCTGCACAATGGAGGCTGCCAAATCACTGTACGAACTCAAAAAAATTATGATATGGATTTATGTATGGGACGGTGGGTCTATAAGTGATCCATAGAAACTTACATAACCGAATTTGAGTGGGTGTAACTCATTTTATAGCAAAAACTATAAACTAGTATATTAAAACTAGTGTTCTAGCTAGGGTTCAGAATTAAGCCTAAATCTCATAGTAGAACGACTTCAATACAGAAATTGACATCTGAAATACATTAATACAACTTCAATTGACATATATAATCATTTATACTCATGCCAACAACCTTTTCTTACTCCTTATTGCACTAGATTGATCAATTTCCCCCATTACAATGACAAATTAAGCTTTTCATGAGAAACTGGGAGGGTAAACTTTAAAGAAAGAATAATTACAGCATGAAAAATATAAATGAAAGAGTTCATCATATGTTACAAATTAGACAGAATTTTATTGACTGACCATTACATAAGAGGGCTCTAAATGATGGGTAGGAGGCCCAAAATTAGGCATAAAGAAGGTTGAGAGCGTAGGTGAAGCTTGGGCTTCACTGGAGCTCAACCTGAATGAGATGGAGATTGAAAAATATGACTGATAATACTTCAATGCTGAACATGAAGCTCTCCATACCTGAAAATAGAAGTGAATGGGAATGAAGGTGTGGGGAAAGGAAGGTTTAGAGCTCATGTCCTAAATCTTTAAGGTGCATCACTCAGAAGACTATGCTCACATAGCATCAAACAATTAATTCATTAACAAAATTGTGTGAATGAGCTTGAATTGTTCTTTAATAGAACTATGGGTGACTTGTTTAGAGGCCAATGTTGATCTGTGAGAGCAAGTCAACCACCTAGAATCCCTAACCCTAGCCACATAGGCACCCTCCTTGAGCAAATTGGCATGTAGGACCATGTGAAGATGTTTCCCTATCCAAATCATCCCTCTAACTTAGCAACTGTGCCCTCCTTAGTCAAATAGTTGTTTCTTTTATACATGATAGCTTTATGCTTTTCCCTACTTTTGAGATCGAGTCTTCATCATGAAACCATGCCCTCCTTTTCCAAAACTTTCTTGTTTTTGACCTTACATATTTTCTAAGCCTCCAAGAGGAAACCACACCATCCTTTGCAAAACTTTCTTGCTTTTGTCTCGGGCTTCTTTTCTATGGCTTTTAGGCACTTTCCCTTTTCCTCTCTAATTGCTTTTGTCATAGAGTTTCCTATTTTTTTCCCTTGGCAAGTTGACTTGCCCAATGCGCCCCTTTGACATGGAAAGCTCATTTCCACATCATTAAATTGCATAATTAATAATAATAATGAATAAAAATTAAATACATGCCTCAATAATAATTATTAGCAAAATTTCCCTAGGAAGAATAATTAATGTCAATTTGAACCCCTAGGAGTTTCAACATGGTCAACACTTTTAATGATTGGATTAAGGGGACATGACACCAAGCGTTGATGATAAAAGTATTTTTATAAGAAATAATATTACAAAGGAAATTTCGAATGATGGAAGTTTCTAGTTGTTGGCAATTCTTAGAATTCTAAGAAATTAAGGTCATGCATATCTTCTTAATATTGCAGTATTTCTCATGGTATTTATCTTGTCATTTGGTTTAACTGCCCATCAAATATGGTCACTACGATAACTATAATATTTTAAATATTTTTAGTGGAAGAGTACATTTATTTTTATTAAAAAAAATCTAGAACTCTATGAACTACAAGAACACTACTATCCACATTATTATTTGTGAAACTACACTCTTCTTGTTTGCATCCAATAGGATTTATTTGGTGCCTAGATAAAATCACCAATGCCATAAGTCTCCCATAAGCTTTTGAACCACCTATCATTGATATAATATATGATCATAAAATATTATTATTATAAAATGGTTAACCTTAAAATTTCATTGTTATATTGAATTTAAATTTTAATTCTACAACATTAATGTTTTTGTTTCCCTCTATTGGAATTTTGGGGATTTCATTTCCTTTTCGTTATGTATGCCAATTGGAAAAACGTAGGAGGATTTCCTAGTTCCAGATGAAGAGAAGAAGGAACCAAATGTGGTCACATGGATGGAAATTATCAATGCTTAAGCTAGGGTTTCACCATGATGCCTTCATACATTTTCTAGAAATGAAACAAGAAAATTTTTATCCCAATTAGTTTACATTTTCCCCTGATCATCAGGTATGTGCCCATTTTCCAGACATCATTTTGAGGAAGGTAGTTCACAATAACATAGTTAGAAGTGGGTTTCAGATCCATGTCTTTGTGGGAAACAATCATGCTTGTAGATATGTATGTGTGTGGAAGAATATATGATGTGCATAAAGTGTTTGAAAAAATGCTCCAAAGAAATGTGGTCACTTCGATTTCCATGATTGGAGGTTATGCTCAAAACATGTTTCTTAATGAGGCTTTGGAGTTCTTTCACATAATTCCTGAATGAAGTGTAATATATTGGAATTCGGTTATTGCAGTTTATGCCATGCATGTGCATAACGAGGAAGCATTGACACTATTTTGTGAGATGCAGAGATTGAGCATCTAGGCGAATCAACTAACATTTGCTAGTGTTCTTCCAACATTTTCCGATTTGTGGACTTTGGAACATGGCACAGAGATCCATGAAGTTATATTTAGGAGTGGTTTCCAAGATACCATGTGGATGCACCCATAAATCGTTCATGATCAGTAAAGTGTATTAGTCCAAATAAAAAGGGATTTTCGATTACAACACATGTATACAGGCATGTAAGTGTTCTTTTGTTTTTTCTTGAATAGTAGATTAATAGATGAGATATCAGAGTTGGTTTTCTGACATTCAAGAGTAGGTGACACAACATAGGGAGGAGTTGAAGGGATACGGTGATGCAAGGGATATCCAAGATCTATATTTCTTATGACTAACCAACTTAAATGTGCGATTTGAATCCATAGAGGGGTGTCTAGAGCTTCTGATGTTGAACAAGTCCCAATGTTGGCTATCTCAAAAATCCATTCCAGTGCCCAAACTGATCATGAAGTAGTTATAAATGCCCAAAATAATCAATTTTGTTTCAATCATGGGAGACTCACAATTGCTTATGAGTTTGGTGGAGTCTCCACTGAAATGAGTACTCAGCTCAAACTTTCCTAGAGAATCGTGAGTCAATAGACTAGGTCAAACTCGTAGAGACTTGTGAGTGTCTCCCTTAAACTTCTGAATTCAACCTAACACTCAAAAGTGGACTCCAAAGCAAATTTTGAGGGTTAAAACAAGTTCATAGGAAAAAAATGTCAGATTTGATGACAAAACCCTAAACTCAATGTTCATTAGAAACCCCCTCTCATTTTACTCTCATATCTCATTGTTTCATTCTCTTACTCGTAGATGTGATTGTGAGAAGTGATTTAAGATGTTGAGTGTGTTTGATAGTTTCTGAAGGAGGGAAAAGAGGCTAGAATTGAAGGAAAAACTCTAAACTCAATGTTTAATAGAAGTCCCCTCTCATTTTATTGTCATATCTCATCATTTCATCCAAAAGTTTTATTGGTAAAAAATATGGAATTGAAGCCAAGATCCTAAACTCAATGTCCAATAGATATCCCCTCTCATTTTACTCTCATATTTTATCATTTCATTTTCTTATTCATTGTAGATGTGATTGTGAGGAGTGGTTTTATTTGCTGAGCGTGTTTTATAGTTTTTGAAGCAAGGTGATTTCATCATTGTAAGATCCATTGTCTATATTTAATTTATAATCATGGTACGAGTCATGTACTTGACTATTTGTAATTTAGTAGTTGAACTTGGTACCATTTTTCAATTTGACCATGGAATCATGGATTGCAACCTATTTTACGTATGTTTCAACTTTGAGGTTACTATTTTGTAGACAAATTTCAAATGTCAAATTTTGTATTATATTGTATTTCATGAAATAATCTTTTGAACATGTGCATAGACTATTGTTTTATAACTTCTATGGATTGGAAATGTCATTAATAGATAATTTTTTTTGCACAAAATTTACTTTATATTGAGTTAGTTTTCTTTGTTCTATTTTCCGAATTTCACAGTCTTACTGAGCACTAGGCCAATTGATGTTTTTCTGAGTCCCAGTATGAGAATGTTTCTCATAATAAAGACCCAAGGAATGCAAAACATCATACAGTTGACATATCCTAGAAACCTATGTATCACGAGACACTTATTCTTATTTGACCACTGAAAGTAAAGATACAATCATACAACAACTCAAAAGACTAACAAATTGGCTCAAATGGAATAGTTGAAATAATCTGTCTGCATAAAGTATATAACTCATGACATAATGAATTTAGAATATGGAAGAAAAAATGAAAGTAAAGACAAGCTCAAAATCATATCACTGAGATCAAGCATGGCATAAACTTACCTAAGACCAAAAACAAACAAGACCTAATATTATATCCTAACCCTAGAGAGAAAATTGAATTTTCCTTTTTTTTTCTTCATATTTTTAAATGTGACCTTAATGCCACTTAGGATTGATCAACATACTAGAAAATCAATTAAATCCATCTATTCAACCAGTTGACCCTGCAAAACTTATCAATGTAGGAAAAACTCCATTGAAACGATGGAATCTGTGGTTGTGAACATATGTCCACATGTGCTAAAAAGAAGAAAAAACAAAGGAACCAAGCATCTCTGATTATGCAATTCATAACATGATTGCTTGTTTCCTGAAATGAATTAAGAAAATATAAGATGCTTCTATGTTGACCCCCAAAATAAATTGTCCTTACTTTGTTCCACTGGTTCAACCCATCAAATAAATTTCCCATATAATTCTCTACTGGGTCAACATAATTAATTGAATCTGGGTAATTGTTATGCTAAAAAATAGTTGTTTAATTAAACTCAGAAGGATTATCACTACAAATTTAGTGTTCTCTTCTCCCTGTAGTCTAGAAAAATCAGCAACAACAAGAAAGGGAACAAAACCAACATATACTCCCCACAGTTTAAAAAGATTAATAGCAAAGAAATGGTGTTATGCACATTGTTTGGTACAAATATTAGTGGCAGCCATCAAGAAATTAATCTTTTCTTCTTGCTATTCAGAAAAATCAGTAGTAGTGAGCAATAAATCAATAGTGAAAGGTTGTTCTACCTGATGTCCCAAAGTACTTTTCTCTTCAGAAAAATTAACAACACTCCAGAATTGTCCTTCATTCAAATCATAGAAACCGACAAAAACACTAAGGGGTTGTTGTTTCAAAATGTCAGAGGCAACAATCAAATCTTCATTTATATCTATCATAAACAAATTGCTTCTGTTATTTACAAATTTTCCAACACTAGTGAAAAAGTAAAGTTACAAATTCACCTCTTCTCCCTCATGGCCAATGTTAGAAATAGGATGTTTAAAGTGCTAATTATTATAAACATGAGAAGCAAAAACCATCACATAACCTGTTTCTTCCCACCATCATTAGTTTTTCACTTGGCAAAGGACCAGGTTAAATCGTGTTCATAACTTCATAGGACACATGATCTGTATTTAGATTTGATGTTGAAGAATAGTGGTTGGGAAGTTGTCAATATATCTGATTGTGAATCCTTGACATATTATGATCACATGATTCCTAAGTTGACTGTTGACACTAGTTTGGCTTGAGTGCATATCCTCAGGCATAAATCAAGGAAATCTTGTTGGGAGTGGGAGTGCTAATTTCCAAAACTCTCCGAGAGTGAAGTGCTTTAAGAGTGCTTTTTATACTACTAATACTACTACTATTACGAATCTAATATAAAGTCACAACCTATCCTTTTCAACTTGCTTGAACAATGTCAGTCGTCAGGATTTTAAACCTTGCAATATACTCCATTGTTTTGAATTCATCCATCTTGAGGTTGGAGAGTTCAATTTCAAGTCGGTTGACCAAAGTAGTATTCATCGTTCTTGTTATCACTTGAAACCATACAATTTTAGGGTAACTGAAAAATAGTAAACTGTCATCACATTCTCTTTCCCTGAACTTGGATTCGTGCTTGCTAACCACATGGGAAGATCCTAGATGACTTTATGATTCAAACTGTGATGCAATAAATAATTAGTAATCTTCAAATCAAATATGCATCTCGCTCCCTTAAAAAAATTTGGGATCAAAATTGAAAAAGAAAACAATAAATGACTCGAGAGTGGAAAAATGCAAAGAAAACTATGAGATAATTATCTAAATGATTAAATTCAAAGCAATTATTCTATAAAAAATATGCCAATAATACAACAAAACAGAATTTACAACAAACTGTGAATGGTTGTTTAGAGGTTTAAAATGGCATGGAAAACATTGCAGAAAATTAATGTGAAGTTTGACACGTAACCCAATAAAACTGTAGTGATGAAAAAACGATTTTATATATGTGAAAACAAAAAATGCAGTGAATAATTATGACAATAGAATTTACAACAAACTATGAATGGTTGTTTAGGGGCTGAAAATGGCATGGAAATCATTGCATAAGGGTATATACAACAATATTGTTAGGATGAAGGCCTATAAGTTGCTACTGTATGGACATCATAGGACACATGATCTGTATTTAGATCATGTGTCATGATCTGGCATCTTATTGCTCCTTGGAAAGATGAGGTACATGATCAGTTACTAGCCAATGGCACCCGGTTAATTAAGAATGCTAGGATCCTATTTGTATATTCTAATTTTATTTCTTCTCTAATAAGATTCAGGAAGCGGTTAAGATAGGCATTGTATATACCCTTCCACTGCTAGATTTTTTATTGTAAATAAGTTTATGTGAATATAATAAGTATTTTTCAAAAAATAAATAACAACAATATTGTTAGGATAAGATAAAATAAAATAATATAATTTTATTAATGTTGAAGTTTTTGGATTTTTTGAAAAATTTAATTAAAGTGTACAACAATTTAAACTAAGTACTCAGAAAGATGAAGTAAAAGTATAGCAGTTATAATGCAAGATAAATTCAAACTTAATTTTCATCTGTTTCAACTTTAACAATCCCAAAGGTACATGTGTTAAATTTGAAACATACAGTAGCAATAAATAGCAGCAACAATAATAAAATAGGCTAATGAACAAGTTAGACAAAGCTAACAAATGACATCAATAAAAGAGGAAACAATACTGGTTCAAACCTTCCTTATACTCAAATATATTTTCCAGATCAAACCTTGTCTTTTGAAGACAAAGAGCAATGGACATACCTAAGAGAGATAAGATGGGTAAATGTAGGACAAGGTTAGAGAAGTACAAACCTCTGAGTGTTAACCAAAGGATTGCTCCAAGGGTTTTTCTTCCATGTGCCTCACTAACAACTTGGGAGTTTGTTGCTATGGGTATCACTTAGAAATACCTTTATCCTTCAATATTTATTTAATGTCACAAATGTCTCCTTAGATACCTTGTATAATATGGATGCCTAATGAAACTTCCAAGGTGGATCTTGTGATGAAAATATCATTCATTATACCGATTGCAAAGGCATTAATTAGACGAATTATGTTGGGAAACCACTATGATATTACTTTTTCATTGTGATAACTACTATCCTATACCATGTTGTTGATTAAGGATATCACCCTAAACACACGATGAATGGCCATGCTAAGCTTGCAAAGTCTTGCTGAACTTGGTGGCATCGTTATACAAAATAATGGAAGCATCTAATGGATCATCTCCTACAACAATATTTGGGAAGTGATGCAATATCTTCTCCATGGGTTTTGTGACTTACATTCAACTAAACATATGTCTTGGTTGTGTATTTTTTCCATGGCATCATATTATGGCATGAATATTCGCATGGATAAGAAACAACCTCAGAACAACTCAAATCTATCATGAAGTAGAAATGAATATTGTTGCCACATTTGTTTCTACATAGTGTTCACAAATTTTTGTATTAGATTCAGATCCCTAGTAACCGACATCATTAAATGACTCAGTTTCAGGATGCAAAAATTGTGTTGCTAATATGTCAATGACTAGTATTTCTCATGATATAAAAGGAATATGAACCTGCTATTTGTCTGAGGATAAAATACACATAAAGTATTTTTATACCAACAATCTCTCTAGTGTAATTGGAGTTCATTTTGGCACCGACCATTCTAGTAAATTGAATGTCCAAATTACTAGCCTCTGCCATTATTATTTTGGAACTAGAAGCTGCATCAATAGCAGTATTTGAGGGACAACACTTCCTAAAATCAAAATTATGTTCATTTCTTTACAGGTTCCTCGATACCCATCTCCTCTGCATAAACATGACTGGTGATTCACTGTATTCCCTTCACCTGAAAACCAAGGATTACCAACAGTCCCCTCTTTCCATACATAACCCATACATTCTTTTAAATTACCAATAAAAGTACCATTTCGATCTTCCTCAATAAGCACCCACTGACAATTGAATCCTTCACCTTGCTCCTCAAATCATTAGAAAATATTTCAGGAATCTTTCCTAATTTCAATCTTTCCAAGGATTTATGCCTTTTGCATGTTGTGAATTTTCCTAATTGGTGATTAAACTACCGCTCAAGACTTGTGATTGATAAATACACCCAAACAATCCAAAGCCACTATGCACTAGATATACTTCTTTTCTGGTCATTAGAAAGAACAACTCAGATTGCTCCTTCTGGTAGCCTATTCACCTCTTTTTTGGCTTCATGCTGGGAGTAAGTAATTTTTCCCTGATGGAAAAATGCTAGAGCCACATTTCCCCTACCACCCACATCTTCCTTCCCAACTGAAACAAATAAGAGGACATCACATCAACTTCATTCTGACCTACTCTATCAAAGACCCTGCATGAAGCTAATAGTATGGGCACATGAACCAAGATATTCTCATTTCCAGCTTTACAGAGTCATGTCATAGAGCTCTTAGGTTAAGTAGAACATGAGTATCAGTATCATATAAGATTTCATAGTTATAATCATTTCCTTGTATATCCCTAATTAGTTTCACTATTCATTACCCTTAATTATGGTAAGCTTGGCACATATCACTTACTCTACTAGTGGTAATAACTCCTTATAATGGTGTTAGTACTCCTTGTATAAGGGATAATATCATATTAGATAGTATCATTACACACTCATGTCGGATCAATTCTATCATATATGTTAAATATGTAAACACCGCTCATATTCATCATAAGCTAACCTCTCATGCATCATTTATAGATAAATTTACCCATTTCTAAGTAGATTTTACCTTCATATCCATCTTCTACAACTTACCATACCTTGGTCCCCACCTTCTTCAACATAGTCCACTTGTATTTTATTTTCAAGTAAACATCCACAACTTGTTACTAATATTCCCACTTGTTACTTGAAAATATCAATAGTGCTACCCACTAAGATTCTTGCCTAAATGAATTGGTTAGTAAGGAAAACACTCCTTCCCTCCATCTCCTAAGTAGGGTGAAGCAATAAGTAAAGTCTGGTAAATTGAAGACATAACATGCTTGTACGTAAAGGGTTAATAGGAAAAGTAAGAGTGCATCTAGTATAAAATTGCATTCATCAAGAAGTGTTATTGAAGTCTTTGCAAATTTGTATGCCCATCCCTACCCGTTGTCCAGTGCAACAAATTTATGTGAAGCCATCCCTTCCATCCGATCCAATGTTGTTTAGGCAATTCCTAAGTAGGATGATAAGTGAGATAGGAAATAAATATATGTGGGTAACCAGAAGAGTTGGTTGGTAGCAAGCATACACTAACCCATGAAAGGAAAGTGGAATTATCCTAGCAACGATGTCTTCCTTAATAAAAATTATCTGGAAGATTGGCCCTTGAATCCTATATATTTGTATATCTTCCACGCATAGCTCTAATTTACACCCATACCTACTCTCTTACTATAACTTCTAGTAACCTTGGTTGTCAGACAAAAGAGTTCAAAGTTTATAAAAGGCCAACTTTAGTGGTGCTCGTGGCACAATACAAAAAAAATAGGGACTGGTTTCCTCCAGCATCTCATTTTCTATATCTTCCACACTCATCAAAAGAGAGGGAATAATCCTCGAAAATTAAAGCACATAGGAGAATATGAATTTTCTACTAAATGTCAACAATTTCAAAATTTCCTCATATTGACATATACCATAGCTCTATGAGATTCTAACAGTAAAAAACATCGTCTACTTAAATGATAGAAGTTTAAAGTATAATTGTTTCTTGTTGAGAATCACATATGATCATTAGTACTTCCTCCATCACTATTTTTCTAGTTAGAAGCTGAAGTCCAACCTCTGAGAATGCATCAGCTAAGGTTTTTAGCCCTATGAATACATGTGATTAAGTGACCACCTTAAACTTCCTGGATATCTCTGTTATCTTCTCATCCGGGGAAAGTAAATTAATTTTCTAAATTTGTAACTGATTATTCATCGAAGAAATAACTAGCAAGAAGTCTCCAAATACCTAGAGCGGAAATTGTCCTTTATCAAGGGTTGTCTTCAACAAATATTTATGAGCCATACATTCACCATACTTTTAGTAACCCTACCCATATTAGCTTTGAATTGAAAATAATTATTATCTAAGAAGTAAAGTACACCTTTGAGGTTGCTCATATAATATTAGCCCCTGACAAGTTCCATCAAAGTAACTCCAACAAGATGAGTTATTCGCTAGCACTTCCCAAACTTTTTAGATTCCCATAGGTCTCTGAGGAGGTTTACAATGATGAAATATGGCATCATGCAAGCATTTGAAAGGTAGGTATTGTTCTAGCTTCAAAGACACTTACAAATCAGTTGTATGTGAGATAAACGCTCAAGTAATCCTTGACAATTTGACTCTTCTCTAATCCTTTGCAACATTGTTGATTAGGTGGGTTGTTTTTTATTTGATTTATGAGTAGAATGGTGTGAGGGGTTTGATTCTTCTCTGAACTCATGTACTTCTTAATTTTTTGCATTCATGCAAATAATGAGGAAATGAGGAATCGAGAGCTCTTATTCATGGCACTGAATACATTTTTAGAAAAATAATTGAACACAAGAGTGCCATAGTTGAAGTTTGAATAGGTTCTTACTCCAACCCAGAATTCCATAAATATAACCAAATAAAACATTCAAACTCGCCAAAGTCAAGGAAGTGATGGGTTATACATGCTACACAATATATTCTTTTAATTTTTATAGTTACTAAATTATAATACAATCATAAATGTTCAACTCCTCTCCTTAAAGAGATATGTTACATCATCTCCACTTGCTTTAAACATATCACCATTCTTGTATTTGCAAGAATACATATTCCATTTAAGTTATCCACTGGCTGGCAGATATCCAAGAATGGTTTGCATTACATGCACAAGATCTTGCTCATTATCACAAATTCACAAAGAACCATGAGCATTATACGCATTGCAAACACATTGCTGCTAAAGAATTTGCAAAGCAATAAAAAATTACAAGAGGAAAGTCACAAGTCATATCAAAACATATTGCAACAGAAATAAATCTAAAATATTTGGGGACCATCCTCGGACTGAGCTATTAACAATTACATGCAAAATCACTTGTTTTGCGTGTTTTTAATAGAGCTTTCCAGGTCTATATTTTCTAGAGCATCCTCGTCGGGGGTCCATGGTTTCAACTCTCTCTCTACCTCAATTGGATGAGCTTGTGCTGAAAAGGAATATGTAGCAATTTCATGCTTGTTTTCACGTACAATACCATTTCCCACCCCATCTCCAGTTAGTGGAATATCTTGCCTCATTTAAAAAAGATTCTCAACTCCAACAAAAATTCCATAACCAAATTATGAATTTTTCCTTGTATTTTCAATCAAACCACCATAGATGACTATGGTTGTCATGAGATAAAAACAATCTACAAAGTTACAAACCTATGTTTTTAATGACTTGAAAAAGATCACTTGTTAAGATAATCAATTTCTTCATAGGATCCCTTCTTTCTAAATCTTTACACATGTCTTTTCCTCCTCCCTTGGCATTTCCATCCTTAGTGAGGCGGGTCATCTTTAAAATGAATCCTGTTAAAGCAGAAAAATAACATCTCAGATTAAAAGTAACAAGAGGCCATAATAAAATAAAACACTAAGAAGACAAATGTTAATGTTTTGATGAAACAGATAAAGAAAGAAATAAAAATTCACGATTTAATTCAAATGCTTGGTTTAATAATGGGATTTTAAAAGTTTCTATCCACAAAACAAGGGATGGAATAAAAGACAAACCTAGTCTTTTTTAATATTTGTTGTGTGAAATATCCCAGAGTAAAGAGACCCATTTTCACCTGGACTTCAATAGGTTGGCCAATAAGAAACATCGTTATTCCTAGCAAGAAGTCATTCAGGGTACTTTCAGGTTATCTACCTCTGCTTTCACTTACTGTCCCTTCCTAGGGAAACCTAGTATTGTTAGTAGGGATGCTATTCTCATTGTTCAAATGGTTATATTGGCCATGGAATTCAGTTGCATTACTCGAATTATCAGAACCATACCTTTCAGGATAAGCTGTCTTATCAAAGCGAACCCAAGATCTTTATCTGTTCATCGATGACTAGAACCATTAGCAGTGGGAGCCATGTATCACATTGTTATTTTTTACTCATGCCTTTATTCATAAGTCGAATAAAAATAACACATGTCTCTAATTTTATCCAACCTCCATCCTCCAGCCTCATGTTCTGTCTCTTCAATATTATTCCATCCAACATATAGAGCATCTAATGGATTGGAATTTACCTAAATGTTTGCAAGGGGGATAGGATTTGATGTTGGTTCTACTTAAATGGTGCCAATATTCATTTTCATAATGAGACCTAGGGTCTCTACCACATGCTCCCTTCCCATATTATTTCCCCAGGATTCTCATCTCCATCTCCATCCTCATTGCATCTATATGAATGACTAAGATTCAAAGTTGGGAAAGAATTGTCTCATCAAGAACAACCATTTATTTAGCACTAGATTTTGAACTTTCCTCTGCAACAACAAAAGTATTTCCACCTTTCTCGAAGTAGTTTATTAAAAAGATGGGTTAGTATATAATGTAGAGTCTATAGTATATAGGCATACACTCGAAAACAAGAGCTTGCTCACTTGAGCCTACAAGTGTTGTTACTCTAGTTTCAAAAGATTTTTGAAAAGGATGAAATTGCAACAGATGCTGCGTCTTAAGACAAATTGACTAAGTACATGGAAGATGGATGTCTAAAAGGGGTTGCAGGAACCTTAAATATCACCTAAGTAGATAGACATTGTAATATAATATCCTCCTTGACCGTGGACTATTGACACTCTGGATCGTCTTCCTTGTCACCATCAACATCTTGATCTTTCTCATCTTCAAGCTCAAGGTCTGGTATGTTATTTCTTTTCCTCTGAGAAGTGGCCCAATCATCAATGTTCATTGTCCTTTCATCCTCAAAGTATCTCATGACCTTCCATTTAGTATCAAAACCAAACTCATTCATTTAGTTTTGAAAGATCAATTTAGGGTCATAATGATACAAAATTTCTCTCTTGGACATGTCGTAGCCTTTCAGGTTCTCAGCTGCATTAAGAAAACATGATTGGTTAATGTATCTAAATATTATAAATCTAAATGGTATAGAGATATATTACTCTATTTTATTTTTGGAAGCTTCATAATAAATAGGTACAAACTATTTAGTTACCTCTATAAGTACAAATATATCAGACACACAAAGTTAGGTTATATGGATGGAGACTCTGAGTCATACCTCAAACTTGTCAATCCATGTTCATACATGAATCCATGAAGAGGGATGCGGGTATTTGTTTTCCATGTTAATGAGCTATTCCAGTTTTAATTGGTGGAGAAAACTCTGTTGGAAATTTTTGTGCATAGGAGTGCTCTATACACATACTTATTTTACCCACTCAGCTCATAAAAAAATTCTTTGTTCTTGCCCTATTTCCTGTTTTGATTTCAACAATGAGCTTTGGGAAGCAAGGAACCCACAAGGAGCCATGTTGGTAAGATTTCATTCCTATCCTAACTTATGTGTGCCAAAGAGGATGTTTTGTTAGAGATAATATAACACTCGAATATTTTCATTTAACTTCATATCATTTCATTTCAGTTTTCAATGGTTTAATCCTCTACAGGGTCGGAATTTGAATTCATTCTACCTCTTAAAATGGTTTGTTTTTCATTTCTACTAATAATAATTGTCCAGGAAAAACCTTTTACCCGCCATCGTATATTGTGTTTTGGTTTTCTTTCTATAATCAGTTAAGTTTTGAAACACCCTAGGAATATTTGTTTTCCAATACTTTTCTCCATGTTATAAGCTAAGGTTTGAAACTCCCTTAGAAAAGTTTACTTTAATGCAAAATGTGTCTAAAACATGGGGATTGAAAGGTCTAGTAATCCTAGTTGCAACAACTGATAGTACTGAGGATATCACATCCTTTATTAGGCATTGCTTCAGCCATGAGATAAGTATGGGGGATCCTATAGAGAAAACAAATGAAATTGCTCTCTCATTATGTTCACGGTGTGGCATTTTGTTTTGAAAACACGAGGAATAAAAAACCGGGTGGGGGGGNGGGGGGGGGGGGGGGGTGTCTGTAATTTTCTTGTCCAACTCCTTTAGGAATTAAGGATAAATTAGTGCTTTTTGTATAAACTATAGGTTGTAAGACGAATACATAATGTAATTTCAATTCAAACTATGAATAGAAAATTGAAATAACAATTTTTCTTTGGAAAAAAAGGAAAATAGGCCTGACAATGTTTTGGTATGAAAGTCACTACCTGGGCATGGATATGATCTTTCCCATGAGCCATTCATTCAGTATTTAACTCAATGTCACACTCTCACAACCAACCCTTATGGCTGAGTGAACCATTTAAAAAGTAGGGCCCAAACTACATTAATGAAGCATGAGACTTAGTTCAATGCAGAGGGGATCAAGTGTTGATATGTGTCATATCTTGCAACACATTTACCTCTAAAGGCAGAGGGTGTAAATGATAATTACATTGCTGTATATTGATGATGCCATAGACATGGTTGAATCGATCTTGTGGCCCTTCTGTATAATCCATGCAATTTGAAATGTAGTATTGCATCACTTTAATGGAAAATTGTTACATCGCATACTCCAATATGAGAGGTGAAACATTTAAACATACTTCCTGAAATATCCCCAAATAATTAATCAACAAAAGTGTGGACCATGCCAAACACCTAAGGGGACTAAGAGACATTAATTAATTATCCTAGGTAATTTTGCTTAGTAATTATTATCGAGGCTTGTACTATTTTATTTATTGTCATTATTTAATAATATGAAAATTTAATTATGTCAAAATAAGTGCCATGTTAGGAGGGCACACTTGGGAAATCCAACTTGCTAAGGAGGATATTTAGAAATTGACAAGGACTGACAAAAGAAAGCAGTTGGAAGAAGAAGGAAAGTGCCAAAAGATAAGAAAAGATGTCATAGGAAAAACATGAAACAATTGACCAAAGGAGGGCACAATTTCCTTTTGGAGGCTCAATCTTAAAAGAAATAAAGACATAAAAGTTGTCATAAGGAAAAGAAGGAAAAAATTGACCAAAGGAGGGTGCAGTTTCCTTTTTGGAGGCTCAGTCATAAAAGCAGGAAAAGAATAAAATATCTCATAGACAAAAGCAACAATTCTGGGCCTAAGGATGGTGCAGTTACTAAGTTTGATGTTTGACATGGACAAGGAAACAACTCACATGGACCCTACTTGTCAATTCCTCAAGGAGGGTGCACCACTTGGCTAGGGTTAGGTTTTTGGCAAGGGAGACTTTCCCAGCAGGCGATTGAATTTACCAAAAATTCACTAGTGATATATTTAATGATAACTTGAGCTCATTTTCTCAGTTTGGTTAATGATTGATTGTGTGTTTAGTGAATCACAACTTCAAATTGAGAGTTGTGCCTCAGTCCCTTGGGAGATGCGCCCCAAGTCCTTTCTCTTCTCTACTTCTTTCCCTTTCATTCTCATTGCATGTGTTGGAGAGATAATTAACATCACCATAGTCATATAATACATCTATTGCATCCATTCCCTCCATTGAGGTCAAGCTCCAGTGAAGTGGAAGATTCACCTATGCTCCCATCCCAACTTGATGTCAGATTTGAGCCTCATGACCACAGTTTTGGGTCCCATTTTGGAGTGATAAGTTATCCAACCTCTTATTGATGTGAATAATTCCATAAAATATGATTATTATCTCTATAATACTATAATATTTCTGTTCAATAAGCTCACATGCCAAGTTTTTCATGAATGAGCTTTAATTTGTCCATAGATGAGGGTTTTGATCAGTTTAATGAAATGAGAAATGAGTAATGGCTATGAGAAGGAGTCTGAATGATGTAATGTGTTAAATAATGATATATTAATTTTTTCAAAATCCCATTATCATTTCTGATGCCCTTCTGATACGAATTTCATGCATTTATGTACACCTTAGCTAGATGACTAGGAAAAATTTACTAGTCTCACAGTTTATTTAATTTTGAGAGTTATGTGCATCAGAATGAAATTACATAAGTTTATGTATGTTTTTAAATGACCCCTATGTCCATCCAAACCTTCAAACTAAAATTTTGTTGGGTCCGTACCTAGTTTGAACAACCTCCTCTACGTAGGGCCTTCCTGGGCCAAAACTGCCAGATTTTCCCAAATCCTTCCTAGAAGCCCCATATCATTCCAGATCTATTATTGGCTATCTGAAACCTTATATGAATCATATTACCAGTGTATCAACACATCTGAACTGTTCTCAATCCTCTAGTTTATGGGATTTCATAAAGTATTCCTAGTTTCACGGTTAGGTGACCCAAAAGCGTGGGAGTAAGTTTCAGTGGATGTTGATTCCGGAACCTAAATGGTACCTGATATAGATGTGTTATGGAAGATAATTTATAAGTATTAAAATTTTCCTTGTTTTATTCCCTCATCCCGCTTCCCCGTTCCTAAATTTATTAGCAAAATACCTTTATTTTCCTAGTCCAAAAAAATTGATTGATTGAGTGCAAGTTTTATATCAGAATTTTAATTAAATTTGCAGCAAGATAATATTCTGATCTGTACACCAGATCAATTATATTACAATGGTATCAGAGAATGGTACTCCACACCCACTCTTGATATTCATTGATGGGTCCAAAATTTAATTCTGATTCTAAAAGAAAGGTTTCTGAAGAAGAGGAAGTTGACTCTGTGGAAGGGAGATTCCACGAAGAGATGGATGAGAAGGATGAGTTCAGAAAATTTGTGAGAAACATGTTGAAAGGGATGAGTGATGTTTCATCCAATACCATTCATTCTGGTCAAGAGACCAGAGAGTTCCTAGCTAAGGAGGTGGGTGCTAAACATGGATAACGGAGCAACATTGGCTCCTAGTCCAAAGAGAGAAGGATCTTGGGTGGATCCATCTTCTCTAATACTAGGCCTCAGAATAGGCCTATGGAGTATAAATATGAACATAAGTTGCAGCCCTAACCCACCATACCCAATTTCATGGGGGGGCCGAAGGAAGACCCTAAAGTGCATACTGAAACAATTTCTTCATGGGAGGAGAAATTTGCTGCATATCAAACCTTGAGTGAAGAGTGCAGAAGGGCTCTTACATTCCTAGAATTTTGTAATTCTCAGTATAGGGGGAATCCAAGAGGAGTTCAAAGGATTCCATATCATAATTTTGAGTTGAATAATTCCATTATCAAAATCACTTTACCATACTTTGATGACACTTCCCAGTGCACAATGAGCTCCTGTATTTAGAAACTGGACACTTATTTCCAACTGAATCCTATGGCAGAGAGAGATTCCATCAAGTTGGAATCCTTACATATTGATGTGGAGGAAATTGAATAGTAGTTTCATTGGATGAATACCTTAGGCCATGATCAATTAGTTACCTATGAGGAATTCACCTGGAGGCTAACCGAAATATTTGGCCAGAGAAATCATGACATCTCTTTCTGTGATTTGGAACATATCAGACAAGTGGGAACTCCTGAAGCTTACATATCAGAATTCCAAAAGGTGCCTATAATGTTCACTGATATATCAAAAGCAAGGATGATACTTTTTTTTACAGAAGGACTGACTAAACCTTTGAGAGGGTTGGTGAAATCTTACCAACCCACAAGTCTGCAAGAAGCGGTAAGCAGAACTAGAGACTTGCAACATGCAATTCTGAGGACCAAGTATCCTCCCATACCATTTATGCCACTAAAATTGCAGAATCAAAGACCTATAGTGAGGAAATATACCTCCCTTGGAAAGAAATACTACTCCTACAAGGATCGGGATGAGCCAAGGATAAAAAAGCTTTGTTTTTCCGACCAAGAACCATGGGTTCCAGGCCACAAGTGTGTCAAGGGGAAGGCACACTACATTGAAGTATTCTCCAAAAGTGATGAGGATAGGGTGGAAGAAGCTGAGATGGCTGATGGAGAATATGAAACAACTGAAGAAGAGGAGCATCTTCCTCAAATTAGCAACAAAATTGCAGTACTCAATGGAGTACCCTAGTTCCATACATTGAGGCTGAAAAGAGTACTGCAAGGTCAAAGAATCATAATCCTTGTTGATGGGGGTGCCACCCATAATTTTATTGATGCATCCCTAGTGGAGAAAAGAAATCTTCCAACTGAATCCTTTGAAGGATTCACTCTATTCATACTGGGGAACCATACCATGGAATGCAATCGGTGGATTCCGAACCTGCAAGTAAATCTAAGAGACTACACAGTGAAGGGAAAATTTTACGTTGTCAATGTGGAAGACACCAACATGGTGTTGGGAGTTCAATGGTTGTACTCCATTGGATAGAATTCCATGAATTAAAAAATACCATAGATAAGTTTCAAGGATGCTAAAGGGAAGCCTGTAGTTTTGAAGGGTATGAATACTTACCCAAACCAAGTAATTTTTGCCAACAACATGAGATCCATTCTGAGGCATGGAGACATTGAATTGGCTGCTGAATGTAAGATCACAAATGAGGGGACTATAGTCACAGTTTCATAATGGCCCAAATACATAAAAAGGATGCTACACAAGCACAATAGGGTTTTTGAAAAATTCCGACATGGAAGGCCACTTGACCATGGCATTGAACATAGAATTGCGATGGAAGTTGGTACACTTCCAATAAAAATCCATCCTTACAAGCATCGAAAGAAATTCAAGGATGATATTGAGAAGACCATAAAGGAGCTCCTTGAGTTGGGTCTCATTAGACCAAGCTCCAATCCTTTTGCTTCTTTGGTGGTTCTGGTGAAGAAGAAGGATGGGGCCCTTAGAATGTGCATAGACTACCATGATTTGAACCTGAAAACCATAAAGAACCAGTACCAAATCCCTCAGATTGATTAAATACATGGAGAAAATGTATTCTCCAAAATAGACCTCCAACTAGGATACCACCAAATAAGAATGAGGGAGGAAGACATACAAAAGAAAACCTTCCATTGTCATTTTGGTCATTTTCAGTTTTTGGTCATGCCATTTGGCTTGACTAATGCTTTGGAAAATTTCCAATCATGCATGAACAATGTGTTCAGCGAGCAGCTCCATAAGTATGTCCTTGTCTTCTTTGATGACATTCTTATTTATAGTAGGACATGGAAGGAGCACCTGCTCCACTTAGATGTGGTGCTCACTATACTTGTAGATAATTCCTTCTATTCCAACTTATCCAAATGTGAGTTTGGCATGACCGAATTGCTCTATCTCGGCTATGTGATCTTCCAAGAAGGGGTAAAAGTGCACCAGTAAAAAATAGAGGCCATATTGGGTTAGCCAAGCCTAAGGAACATCACCCAACTGAGAGGATTCATTGGCCTTTGTAATTACTACCGGAAATTTGTCAAAGGGTACTCCCAGTTCAGTGGAACTTTGACAGATATGACTAAGAAGGGTGCATTTAGTTGGAATGGGGAGGATGAACAAGCTTTCCAAAAGATGAAGGAGATCATGAGTAGTTGTCCGACACTTGCTTTCCCTGATTTTTCCAAACCTTTTATGTTGGGTTGTGATTCCTCTAGAGAAGGCATTGGAGATGTTCTAATGCAAGAAAGGCACCCTATTGCATTTGAGAGAGAAAAATTGTAGCCTCATTAAAGGCTATATTCAATCTATGACAAGGAGATATTGGCCATTATGCATGCATTGGCCAAGTTTCGACAATATTTGGTGGGAGGTAAATTCATAGTGAAGACTGATCAAAACAGTCTTAGACACTTCCTAACCCAAAAGGAGCTGAATGACAGGAAACAGAAATGGGTGAGAAAAGTCCAGTGATATGATTTTTATATTTAATATAAAAATGAGAAGATGAATATTGTAGCTGATGCACTTTCCTACAGGCCCACATTCTCATTGCTGTAGATGCTAACTGAGTGGAAGATACAGTCGGGCACATAATATTCAAAGGATTAGTTTGCTTGTGAAGTTTTGGATGGGGTAAGACCGAATGAAGAACACCAGGTCCATGATGACCTCATCTACTACAAAAATAGAATATTCATAGTGCCTGGATATGCACTAAAGAGGAAGATTCCAGAAGCTGCACATGATGCACCAGTGGCTTACCACCCTAGTTTTCTGAAGAATTACGGAAGGTAAGAGAGAGATTCACATGGAAGGGTCTCAAAGATGATGTTCTCATGTATGTGAGAGAATTTTCTGCATGCCAACAGAACAAGGTGGAGCACACAAACCCCACTGGACTCCTCCAACCTCTCCCTATTCCCAATTAGAAATGGGAGAGTGTCTCCATGGACTTCATCAATGGGATGCCAAAGGATCAAGGAAAATACAACATTTATGTGGTGGTTGACAGATTGACAAAATTTGCACACTTTTTTGTAGTCACATCCACTATTTCATCTAGTGAGGTTTCTTCCTTGTTTTTTCAAGGATATTTTCAGGTTGCATGGATTTCCTAGAACTATATTCAGTGATAGGAATAGCAAGTTCACTAGTGCCTTTTGGCAGGCATTGTTTGGGATGGTTGGAAAAAACTTGAACATGAGCACAAGCTATCACCCCCAGAAAGATGGACAAATTGAAAGGGTGAATCAATGGCTTGAATGGTACCTCTATAAGTATGTTACAGGACAACAAAGAACTTGGGAAACCTGGATCCACTTGGGTGAGGTATGCTATAATACTACCTTTCATATTTCTATCAGAATGACCCCATTTATGGCCTTGTATGGGTATGAGGCTCTGTCTTTTGAAAATTTAATGTTTGGATATTGCAGAGCCCAAAAGGATAAAGATTGGTTACAGGAAAACCAATACATCTGAATGGTGTTAACAGATAACCTGCAGATAGTGCATAACCAACATAAAGTGTATGCATACAAGCACCGAATTGACAAAATATTCCAGATAGAATAATTGGTATACCTAAGGATGCAACCTTATAGACATACTTCCTTGAAGAAGAAGGGGGATGAAAAACTTCAGTCAAGGTTCTATGGGACTTACAAGATTGTAAGGAAAAATGGTGAAGTGGCCTATGAGTTGGAATTAGCACATGGGAGTAAAATCCATAATGTTTTCCATGTATCTTGTTTGAAGAAAGAAATTGGCCAACATGTAGTGACATCAGAAGAACTTCCTCTCTTGGACGATGAAGGCCACTTGGTCTTAGTACCTGAGAAGGTTTTTCATATAAGAGAAAGGAAACTGAGGAACATAACCATCAAAGAGTATCTGATACAGTGGAAAGGGTTTCCCAGTGAAGATGCCACTTGGGAGGGTGAGGAAATATTGTAGCATCCGGGTTTTCTTATGCTTGAGGAAAAGAAGACTTAGGAGGGGAGGACTATCATATCCCCACCTAATTGATCAACAAAAGTGTGGACCATGTCAAACACTAAGAGACATTAATTAATTAGCCTAGGGAATTTTTCTAAGTTATTAATATTGAGGCTTGTACTTAGTTTATTTATTGTCATTATTTAAGAATATGAAAATTTAATTGTGGAAATAAGTTCCATGTCAGGAGGGCACACTTGGGCAAGCCAACTTGCCAAGGAGGAGATTTAGAAACTGACAAAAACTAACAAAAGCAAGCAGCCAGAAGAAGAAGGAAAGTGCCCAAAACTAAGAAAATATGTCATAGGAAAAACAAGAAATAGTTGAACAAAGGAGGATGCAGTTTCCTTTTGGAGGCTCAGTCTTAAAAGCAGGAAAGACAGAAAAGCCATCATAAGGAAAAACAGGAAACAATTGAACAAAGGAAGGTACAATTTCCTTTTTGGAGGCTTAGTCATAAAATTAGGAAAGGGATAAAATCTGTCATAGACAAAAGCTACAATTTTGGGCCTAAGGAGGGCACATTTACTAAGTTTGATGACTGACATGGATAGCAAAACAACTCACATGGACCCTACTTGCAAATTTCTCAAGGAGGGTGCAACACTTGGATAGGGTTAGGGTTTTGGAAAGGGATACTTTCCCAAAAAGTCACTAGTGATATATTTAATGATAACTTGATCTCCTTTTCTCATTTTGGTTAATGATTGATTGTGTGTTTGGTGAATCCCAGCTTCAAATTGAGAGTTGTTCCTTATTCCCTTGGGAGATGCGCCCAAGATCTTTCTCTTCTCTACTTATTTCCCTTTAATTCTCATTGCATGTGTTGGAGAGATAATTAACTGAACCATATTCAGATCAGAAATATATTGCAACCATTCCCTCCATTGAATTCGAGCTCCAGTGAAGTGGAAGCTTCACCTACGCTCCCATCCCAGCTTGATGTCAGATTTGGGCCTCCTGCCTACAATTTTTGGTCCCATTTTGGAGTGATCAACCCTTCACAATATTATTTATGTGAATAATTCCATAAAATATTATTATTATCTCTGTAATACTGTAATATTTCTGTTCATTAAACTCACATGTCAAGTTTTCCATGAATGAGCTTTAATTTGTCCATACATGAAGATTTTTATCAGTTTAATGCAATGATAAATGAGTAATGGATATGAGAAGGAGTATGAATGATGTAATGTGTTAAATAAGGATATATTATTCTCTGTTAAATTCCATTATCAGGTAGGATTTTTATTATACCCTAGCTGGATGATTAAGAAAAATTTACTAGTCTCACAGTTTATTTAATTCTGAGAGTTCTGCACATCATAATGCGATTCCGTAAGTTTATTTTATTTTTAACTTACCCCTATATCCATACAAACCTTCAAACTGAAATTTCATTGGCTTCGTACCTAGTTTGAACAACCTCCTCTGTGCAGGGCCTTCCTGAGCCAAAACTGCCATATTTTTCCAAATCCTTCCTAGCAGCCCAAAATACTTCCAGAACTATTATTGGCTGTATGAAACCTTATATGAGGCCTATTAATATTGTATAAATACATATTAACTATTCCAAATCCTCTGTTTTATGGTATTTGATAAAGTCTTCCTAGTTTCATGGTTAGGTGACCCAGAAGCATGAGAGTAGGTTTTAGTGGATTCTGATTCCGAATCCTAAATGGTCCATGATATAAATGCATTAGGGAAGATAATTTATCATTCTTAAAAGTTTCCTTTGTTTTTTCTCTCATCCCACTTCGATGTTCCTAAATTTATCACCAAAATACCTTTTCCTAGTCCCAAAAAAAATGACTAATTGAGTGCAAGTTTTATATCATAATTTTAATTAAATTTGCAGCAAGATAATATTCTGATCTGTACACCAGATCAGGGATGTTACACTGACATTGAAAAAATAAGAGTTTTTCTATAAATTTTTTCTGTGATGAAGAAATTAAATCTACCCTAAATAACCATTGCGAGGGGCTATGCTTATTCATGACAACACTATATTTTGCATTTCTGGAGACTGATTGCAATTTAAACTGAAATCAAAACTCATAAAGAGAGACTTGGAAAGAACTGAGTTCCAAAAAAGGGCATTATATGCTAGGCCACTTTTAATACATATATTATAACTACAAAATCCATCAATGCTTTTGGAAAATTAGAAATAGTTTGTTGTTTTCTGGGCATTGGATATGGGAACAATCCATTCAGTATCTTTTAATAAGTCTTATATAGAAAGTGGGATTGAAGAATATACTGATATACATAATGACATGTATTGGGAGTAACATCTATCATTATTTTGAATGGGTGCCTTGGTGGATCTTATATCCAATGTGTCATGTCCAGAGGCGAAATGATTTTGATGTGATAGTTAAAAATATCATCTAACCTACCATAACTTTTAGATTATATCTAATCTCTCGAAAGTTTCATTGCATTAAGAGCGACATGCTTTTGTGTCCACCATGGAAGACACAAAATAATTCCAATAAAGCCTTAGGTGACAACAAAAGTAGCGATATATTCTCTTTGATTTTTTTTAAATAATTTCTATTGTATCTAAATGATTTCAACTTTACAGTTTAATAGTTATTAAATGTTTTTTTCATTCTTCTCAAGCAAACCAAAGTGTCATGTACCTTCATGGTAACTTATTGAAGATGCATATAGTTCTATTTTTATTGTGGTTTTAGTATTCGAAAAGAAATTATATTACTTATGTGGTTAATGAACATACATAGTTACTATTCTTTTAGGTGGTATATACATCAATGTTCTTTGCATAAACTGAGCAATGCAATATATTGAACATGTATAGGAATTACAAATATATTTATTTTCTAGAATCTTATTGGGAGTTCCCATCTTAGATGGAAAATTACATATTTGCAGTCCCCCAGATGGAAAATTACATATTTGCAGTCCCCCAAACTTGTTCTTCTAAAATAAATCCTATTATCAATAGGTGATAGTTTCTTCTATAGTAGGAGGCTAGGATCACAACTTAGTTCTACTAGAGGAATGCCACATAGTTGCTTTCTCTTTAACTATGTGACTAGACTTTGGATTAGCCTGCATTCTAGGATACATGTGTGTGCAATGTTGAAGAGACAACATGGAAGAATTAAAGTTTTTCTAAGACTAACTTGCATTCTTTATTTGAGTTATTTGGTCACTATAGTTGTACATTACTAGTGATACTCATAAAAACAAATTGAGATTCTCACAAGGAACATTGGGATATTTATTTGGGCCCTTGAAATAAGGAAACTTGATCTATATTATTTGGAATATATGTTGAATAGATGCATTGAAAAGAGTTAAAAATCCCTTGTTTTCATTAGTTCTTCATTTGCAGAGGCAGACATATGTGCTAATTTTTCAATAACCTTGGAAATTCTTATAAGCTTTGTTGTTATTTGTTGATTTTGATGTATTTTTATCATAAATATGTAGCATGTAATATAATTAATAAAACTCTTGGTTAGGGATACGATTACTACTGGTAATTATGTTTCTAAGAGAAGTACAACATGCCCTCCATTTGACCTCCATACTGGGCATAATATTGTTCAACAATTACAGGTAGGATGCCTTTTATAGTTGGCATGTGTTTTATCTTAAATGAGACCTTTTGCAAATTTGTTTGATGATGAAATAAACCTACTCTTTTTTCTTTATTGTTTCCATAATACATATGGTATAAGACATCATCTTTTAATTAATTAATGTACCCCTGTCATAGAATATGCAATCATTGTAAAATGTCCCCAATTCTTAAAGGGTTCTAACTCAATGGAAGAATGCCTGCTTTACAAGCAGGAGGTTGAAGGTTTGATTCCTTCATGCCCTAATGATATTGCAATATTGGTATTTTTGTTATGATTTATTATAGGTATAGGGGGGTTTCAAACCGTTTTTGTATGTTTCTATTAGGGGGGTCCTAAACTGACATCATATGTCACTACAAGGGGGTTCAAAACTTCCCTTGTATGTTATAATGAGGGGGGTTTAAAATCCCCCCTGTAATTTTATATGAGGGGGGTTCATAAATTCCCCCAAAGGTTTGTAAAGACTATTGGGGGGGTTTTGAACCGCCTCTGTAGGTACCTACGAGGGGGGTTTGTAACTACCCCCAATGTTTTGTAATAAATACTTTTACGGGGTTTTCAAAACGCCCCCAAAATTCACTTTTAGCATCGGTGCTGTTGGGGAGGGTTATGTTAAGAACTCCCCCAAAGGTTTGTAATACAGAGTTTTTTTGGGTGGGAGGGGGTGTTAGAACCTCCATTGTAGGAACCTATAGGGGGGGTTCCAAACCGCCCTCATAGGTACCTACGAGGGGGGTTTGAAATTGCACCTGTAGGTACCTACAAGGGGGGTTGTAACCACCCCCAAAGGTTTGTAATAAGGAATTTGGGTGGGGGGGGGGGGTTGGAACCGCCCCCAAAAGTCACTTTTAGGAGTGGATACAGATCCAAAATCGCAAAGAGGTAGGCAGTTTTGTAAAGACTGGATCCAGATCCAAAATCGGTGCTACTAGAGGCAGTTTTGTAAAGACTGGATCCAGATCCAAAATCGCCCCCAAAAGTGACTTTTGGAGGAGGAAGAAAACCCCCCCTAAAAGTAAAATTTGTTGTAGTGAAAATGATGGATTGCTTCGGCTTGTAGATAAAACTCAATATTATTATCTTTCTATCTCTGTGGTTTCTCCTTGCCGAACTAAATATTTTGATATATGGCTCCTCTGCATGGCACGTCGACATCTACCCCTTGGTATTTTGGTGGTTTGTCCCATGCAACAAATGAGATTAGAGTTAAAAACCATGAGTAATTAAAGGGGTTATCTTTATCTTGTGCATCAACGACATATAATAATAATTCATTCAACAGATATGTTTCCCAATTCATATGGACACCTGCTACGTACAGCTCTAACGATTGTACCTATAATACACTGGTTCAGTCACATATTTCATAATAATTTTATATACAAGACCTTTGTTGCAAACCAAACAACACTGTCATTGATACAGATGATAGAAAAGCCTCTCTTATCTCGTGTCAAATCATATTTTTCCTTCATTTGTTAACCAGATATGTATCCTAGTCCTTGCTAGCGAAAAAGGGTGTTGGGTCGACTCCTGCAAGGGGGATTCTTATGATCAATGCTATCAAATCGACACCAAATGATATTTTGTTGTCACTCCATAGAAATTCGTCGTGAAATCACATTAGTAGTTGTTTTATGCATGCATTAAATTATGTTGTTTTCCCGAAATGCATCATGTGCATCAACAACAACAGACCTGATTTATCTAATCCTTTGGCCCATTCCATCAGAACAATGTGAATCGGTCCATCCTCTGTTTCCCTCAAAATAGTCTTATATATATCCATGGAAAGTTTCGGGAACTTGCACATGTCATGGTCAATGAATCCCATTTTCTTCAAGTTTGGGATAATATTTGCGATCACTTGAACTCCTTTAGGAATGGACAGTTATGCCAACTGATACTACACATTCTTACTGATAGTAACCTTCAGTGCTTCATATGGCCTTGGTTAAAAATAGTTGGGTAACATGGATGTCGACCCTTTGCCTCATTCTTAGGTGTAGGTTTTGTTCGCTTCTTGTGACCATTTCCACGATCAGATCATTTTCTTCTTGATGTGTAAGGCGGGTGTGGTCGTAAAATGACTTATGGGACTGGAAACTATGAAACAACCTCTAGATGTTTTTCCATGATGGGTGTAGGAGAGGGAATTTCAACGCTGAATTCTTGAACTGTGCTTATACTCGAGATATAAATGACCATGCTTTGTAAAACATTTCTTCGACCCAAACCGTTACAGATAGACAATTCAATGCAGAAAAATCAGTCAAATTCAATAAAATAATGAAATTTCGGTGTGAATATTGTTTATTTCATAGGTTCGATCAGTCATTCATTCACATGATCTTGCAATAAATGGAAAGGTGGCAAAAAATTCTATCACATGGGGAAATCTTTCTAATCATTTCAAAGAAATATCCAACCAAACTAACTCTTTGCCTGTCACTTCATCGGTAGTTATTGTGCATTAATGGACGATGTGATGAAAAATAAAGCTGTCAAAATATTTTGTTACTTCACATTATATGTCATCCAATTGTCATGGGAAACAAAGATCCATCTTGCAACATGAATTAGTCTTTTGCGACAGACGTATATCCTGTGAAAATTTTTTCCTCTTGCGACAGACAGATATTCTGTGACACTTTTCTTCTTTTGTAGCAGACATATAATCTACGACACTTGTCTTCTTTCTATGACAACATTCTATTTTTTTGCGATATCAATTCTTCTTTTTACAAAACACTCATTTTTGTGTGGAAACCACTCATAATCTTTAGAAAAACACTCATAACCGTTTAAAAAAACACTCATAAACAATGTGACAACAACACTCATAAAACACTTTTTTTGTTCCTTTTTTTTCATTATCTTTTTGAACTATCAGTCGACTGAAGTATGACTATCCTGATAAGGCTTTAGCTGACTTCCTTTCACTAATCCTTTGAACGGTGTACCATCTAATTTCTGCAATTGCACTACTCCTCCTTCAATGATCTGAAAGACAATATACGGTCCCAACCAATGTGTTTGAAGCTTTTCTGGATGCTTCAAAAATTTATTTTCGTAGAGGAGAAAAAGATCTCCGATATGAAACTTCTTATTCTTAATATGCTCATCATGCCAAGCTTTTTTTCGCACCTTCTCAACATTTTGATGATATCCCGCAACGAATCCGTCTTCTTCTAATTGGACAAGATGTTATAATGTTTCTTTTGTAGCACCAACATCATTCATTTCAATAACTGCAACTATCCTTAGACTTGGTACAATATACTCCATCGACATGACAGTCTCTTATCCATAAACCCTCCAAAATGGAGTGTCCTGTCAACGTTTTACAAGTGGTGCGATGGGCCCATAGTAATGTAGGTATTTTCTGATCCCAATCATCTCTTTGAATGTTAGAGAACTTTGTCAATGCGTTTTCTATGATATTTTTGAATTCCTCGACATCACCATTCTCTTATGGATGATACGATGTTTTTTTCTAGTACTGAATTTGACATTATTTAGTTAATTTGTAAATTAGTTGATTGAAAAAAATGCATTCCTTTATCACTTATCAGAATATTTGGACATTCAAATTGGGTTACTAAATGGTCAAACAAAAATATTGCAAGTCATGGAAGTACAATCCTTTACTGGCACTACTTCAACCCATCTAGTCAAAGAGTTGGTCGCAATGATTATGTAACATGAACCCATTCTCTTTCTTGGTGGTGTAATATGAATGACAAAATCAACATCCCATTTATCAAATTCCTGTAAGTTACTTGTGGTACTAATGGCATCTCATCTCATCGTGACAGTTTTCCATTTCTTTGGTAGATATCATAGTTGCGACAATAATCTCTGGCGTCTGCATGTAGGTTAGGACACGACAATCCAGCCTGTAAACATTTTCGCATTGGTTCTTTTCATACAAAATGCTCTCCTATGACACCATCATGTGCTTCATTCAACACCATCAATCGTTCATGTTCCAAGATGTAGCGACAAATAATTTCATTTGGACCCATATTATATAATTGTCCAACGATCAACTGGAAATATGCAACTTTAACCACTAATTGTTTCTTCTGTGCAGTATTGAATCCATCTGGCGCATATCCTATATTTAAGAAATGTATAATCTCTATAGTGATCATCAAACATATTAACTACAAATAGTTTTGTTTTAGGGAGACTATCATCGAGCTTACTAGGCTCTTCTCCACTTTCTATCCTCGACAGATGGTCTGTCCCTGAACTCACTCACCTGACTTAACAATGATCTCAAAATCAAATTGTTGGAAGAGAAGAAGCCATCGAAAAATATTCTCCCCAAGCAATGGCTTATTTACCAGATATTTCAAAGCAGAATGATCTGTATACATCTTAAAATTTCCTCCCAGCAAATAGTGTCGAAATTACTGAAGAGAATATACCATAGCTAGTCCTTCTATTTATATTGTTGTATAGTTATTCTTCCTCGATGATAATTTTATACTATCAAATGTGATGGGATGATCAATAGATCCTTCGCCTAGCTATGCAAGTACAACACCCAGCGTGACAGACAATGCATCAACATGTACATGAAATTCCTTCTTCCAATATAGAAAGACTAATATGGGTGTTGTAACCATCTCATTCTTCAAAATATCCAGACTCCCTTGACATTGCTCACTCCACTGAAACTTAACATCCTTCTTAAATAAATTCTCCATAGTGGCAGTCACCTCTACATATCCTCTGATAAATTTCCAATAGTACCCTGTATGTCTTAATGAAGTTCTTAATTGCTTTACTGTTGAGGGTGGTGGTTAGTCTACAATAATCATGATATACAACCCTAGTGTTGTAACTAAGAGCTCTGATACCACTCTATCACATCCTCTTCCATCATTTTGATTGGGAAACAGTGGGTGGTATTTATGAATTACAAGTTTCTAAATTTTTGCCTCATGGGACAAATATGAATTCATCAATAAGAATTGTATGTACACATTTATAAAATAAATTGGAATAAAACTCCATCCACACACACATCATGCATAATCAAGCATAGTCATCACATCAAAAAATAAAATCATTTCATATTCATGTACATAGATAATAATTTTCTTTTAACAAGGAAGATCCAAGAAACTAGCTACCTAAGAGTGATTTTCCACCCAATCATAGGTATCAATTGCAGTTACCATCCCCAAGACAGGGTATGAGGCCACCAGGGTTAATGAAAACACCTATAGGATTCTTTATCTTATCCCATAACCCATTTTCTTTCATGCTTAACAAAATAACTTACCTTTGACCATTTACATGAATCTCTCTCAACCATCCCAACCATGGCACTCTTCTCTACCACCCATGTAACATAAGAAATATATATCCCTTCATTGCTCCATAGTTCGCTCAGGAAATAAAATTCTTATAGTGCTTATTAACATTTGCAAAAAGAGTCTTACTTGTTGTATGTTGTTGAAGAATCTCCTGTAACATCAATTCATGGCTTCTCAAGAATTCATGAGTAGAAAAAATCAATGTATAAAGGTTCTTATCTTTCCCAGTATCTATAATCACCTAAAACCATCTCTTTTCTCTAATGTTTGTATATTTTGGTTCACAATTTGAATTTCAGGTTGTTGCACAATACAATAATAGAAAATGGCAATAGAATGAACACCAAGAAGAAAAAATTGCCTACTAGAAAATCTACATTAGAATCATTGGTAGACTCCAAAGGAGATGAGAAGATGGTAAAAAATACAACTGACATAAGTAATAACCACATAAGAGAGGATTATTGCAACAACCATAGACGTATATTCATAATATGTTTCCATAACTACATGAGAATACTTTCCCTACTAACCTCACACGTGACAAAATGAAGTAGTCAGCTTATTTAAGGAACATGCAAACAAATGTACAAGTTCTAAGATTGACACTTGGGAGAAGATGATTCAATATTCCATATCCCCTATTGGATTTTCTCTCTTTGCAACCCAGGTTCATCCCCCTTTTAGTCAGCACAACAAAGACCAAGATATAGGCTCGACGGAGAAGAGCCCAGCTAGCAACACATGCGACACAGATGCCATCTCACCCGAGATATCTCAGTTTTATGGATAACTGCCAGAACCACATTTTCGCAATTTGTGTAGGAGTTTTAAGTCCTTATATCTATGCCAAGGTTTCCAACGAAGACCGAGAAGGTGGGTTGGTGGTTTGCACGTTATATATCAACACTGAAGTATGATTCAGCCTTATTTATGCAGTCTTACGCAAATACACAATGAACAGGCACGAAAATATTCATTACTAAAATGCGACATTCATACATTTATCCATTTATAGCACAATGACGAATCAATCATTAATCATAGTGACTATGCACTTGTCTAAGCTACTCAACATTCACACATATACACAACATGTAACGTGGAAACCCATCTGGGAAAGAACCATAAGGTGCACTTCATCTGACATTATCATGAGGAAATAGATGCACCTTTTGTCTATACATAAAGCTACAGACTTAGTTCAAGATCTTCTCTTCTATATCTACAGACTTCTCCTCCCTCTCAATTTCTCTAATCTTCTCTATCTTTATCACTCTACTCTACTCCTACTTAGGGATCTGCACACAACCTGGATCGACTCAACCTTCTCTATATGTCTGCGCACTCAGCTGCAGAACCACTACTCTGATGCACTCAACGATCCAGAGTCATTAACCAAAAATATCTACCTCTAGTCTAGCGCAAGCATCTTTTCCAAGAGTCTAGAGACTTACTCAAAATTGATGTATCAAATAATTAGCTCAAAACCATCTAAGCAAGAACTAGCTAACGGGCTAACTCATTTACCGCTTGGGTTCCTCCTTTTATATCCTTATTACAGACTCGATATAACTCCCATACATGCTTGTTACAGACTCAATACTTCCTCGATACAGACTCTAACAGACTCAGCTTCAGTCGCTATCCCAACCGACTTACTATCTTCAGCCAACAGGCTGTCTTTCATATTCTAGCAATACATTACCAAAAAGTCGTTATCGGCTCAACTTACAAAAATTCCTTTACACATGTCATTTCTGCCGGTTCCAGCTGATCTCGTACCCATGATCACTAAGGGTTGTTTCTTTGTCAGCATTATTCCTTACCGTCACTTTCTGGTTGCTACCTTATCTGCACACCCGTTTTTGCGAATATTCTGCCATGTCGTCTTGTCTCTTGCTTTGTCCTTCCATTGTATCTTACAAAACTGGCGTAGCTTCCTCGTCCCGTGCCTTCTCTTTACCTTCATCCTTATCTTCCTTCTTCTGTCGCAACATCCTTCTTCTTCTTCTTTACCCTTTTATTTCATACTTAGACATAATTCTACATGAATTCTGCTTAGGCATAATTCTACATGAATTTTTCCCTTCTGTCCTGGGGCCCAATAGGCCCCCAACACTCACTTGTGGCTCGTCCTGAGCCACACGAGCTATTGATCCATACAATGACTTGCACTGATTTTGGTCTGAAAATCCTCCACGCTTTTCAGCAACTTATTTTCTTTGGCATGCACTTCCTCTTCTATTTTCTGCATGTGCTCCAACAGGTCGGAACTGACGTGTTCCAACAGGTTTCTTTATATCGAGGCCACTACCTTGCGCACCTTCTGGTGCACAGGATGAATTAGCCTAGTGACCCTTTTTGCTTTTGACTTTATGTTCATTTTGTGTTTGATCATATGTTCATCTTGTGTTTGCAGCAGGTGGAAGGGTTTATGTTCCTTCTGTATTTGGCTTTCCGCACGATAACCCCTATATCCCCTGGTAATACTATTAACTTTGCAGACCTCCATTAGACAGTTCTGTTGATCAACAATACTAAATAGTTGATAGACTTGTCATTCTTGTATGCTTCTAGATGTTTTTACAACTCTGTAGTGTAGGGCATAGGGGTAGAATGTAGGGGCTGAAGGAATTATCGGGAACACCAATGTCCCTTGTCCGCATTTCGAGCTTCAATCATCAACTCGACCCATGTTTTTCCTTCCTCCCTTCAGAATCTTCTTCAGCATTACCCATGAATGAGTACGCAACATCCAGGTAAGCCTCAGATCTCGCAGTCGTCTCTCAAACCAACAAGGGGTCCATATGTATGTTGGGTACAATGATGGTGAGATACGTCATCCTCTACCTGGACTAGCTCCTTCCACCAGGGTGTGCTAGCACAACACATCATTGGATTCATCATCACCTTCTTTATATTTAGAAATTTCCAGTGATGATGGTGATGACGTAGACCTCCGTTCCTCCCTATCACAGTCCAAGCATTTATTTAGACTGACTGTTCCTAGCAATGGATATTATGCATTGTGGCAATTAATTTTTTCCAACCATGTCTGAAGGATTCAATGGGATATATTTTGGGCTGTGCATTGTTGCCATTGATTCTCCTGCTATGCCTAGCTCCCTTAAGGAAACACTTCTTTTCTCCACATCAAAGGGTCTCTACATTGTCATCTTTACCCCGATGGATGAAGCTACTTCTGCATGAAGGTCCAGAATTGGTTGAATTTTCAAGCAGCCCGAGCTATCCATAAAACACATTGAACAATAGGATTCTTAATAAGAATAGTCATTACAGCTTCCTTAACAGGACCCCTAGGGCCATTAGCACCATAACAGTTAGTCATCATTCTTCGCCACCAGTTTTCACTCACTCTGCATCTTACAAGAAATATGGCTGTGGTATTATAAGGATCTGGGATGGTAATGAATCATCACTAGCGGTTCATTCCAGAAATGAGTCTACCAAATCCTCACATGCACCACCATGAAGTAGCATAATGACAACATGAAAGATCACGTGGGTTCTTGATCCGACTCCTTATGTGGTGGTTCCAACTATGCCGCCCCTTTTTGTTGTGACGTCATGATATTAATGGCGGAAGTGACCCTTGACAGCTCTTGAAATCAACATCTAATTTTCTTACAGTTTGTGGACATGATATTTGTCACTTCAACAATCCTTCCTCATCATTGTATCAACATGCCATTGTTTTTAGTGCCACCATTTCCTCTACACGCTTTGTGTAAAGGTCACACTTATTATTTTTCTCCTAAACATTGTGACGATCATCATCATCATCATTACACTCATCATCATTTTTCTTTTCTTTTTTTCTCGGGTCTCAGTTGTCAAAATAAGGCTTCAACTAACTCCCATTAATGAGCCCTCTGACTTCCGTACCATCTAGTTTTTCCAACTTCACTTCTCCTCCATCAATGATTTCCTTCACTACACAGGGACCTAACCAATGTGTCTTCAACTTGCCTGGATGATTGAAAAATTTGTTGTCATACATAAGAACAAGGTCTCCAACTGTAAATTGCTTGTTCTTAATGTGTCTGTCGTGCCATGCCTTCTGCCTTTGTTTTTCTACATTTTGATGGAATCTTTCAATGAATCGTTCTTCTTCCAAATGGATTAACTAAAGTAATCTTTCTTCGATAGCATCAACATCTGTCGTTTCTGTAATGGCCGCTACTCTTAGACATGGTATAATATATTCCACAGGCATGATAGCTTCTTGTCCATACACTAATCTGAACAGTGTCTGGCCTGTTAGCTTCTTACATGTTGTACGATACGCCCATAGTACTACGGAATTTTTTTGGTCCCAGTCATCCCTTCTTGTGTTGCAGACCTTTGGTGAGCGTATTTTCTAGAATCTTGTTAAATGCTTCAACTGCTCCATTCGCCTGCAGGTGATATGGAGTTGTTCTTCTATGCTATATATGAAAGTCATCCTTTATTTATTCAATCAAATGATTAACAAAATGCGTACCTTGATTACTAATCAATATCTTGGGGAATCCGAACCTTTCCACCACATTTTCGAACAAAAACTTCGCTGACGTCGCAGTAGTACAATCCTTAATAGGCACAACCTCTTCCCATCAATTCAGGTAATCCATCATAGTGATAATGTATCTAGATCCTATGTGCTTCCCTGCTGGACATATAGTCCCCACAAAGTCGACAACCCATTTATCAAATCCCTGTAGTGTAATTTGTGGAACTAAAGGAATATGATCTCTTCTGGATGGATTCCCCATTTGTTGATAGATGTCACAGCCACGACAATAATCTCTATAATCAACATGCATGGTAGGCCAGCATAGCCCCAATAATGGAACCATTTGTTGGCTTTTCTCTCTCTACGACCCAAGTTCAGCCCCCCTTTTGGTCCGCACAACAAAGCCCAAGATATCAGCCTGATAGAGTAGAGCCCAACCGACAGCATCTGTGACACAGATATTGTCTCACCTGAGATATATCATTTTTATGGATAAATACCAAAACCATGTTTCCGCAGTTTGTGTGGGAGGGTGTTTTAAGTCCTTGGCTCTATGCCAAGGTTTTCAATGAAGACTGGGAAGGTGGGTTGGTGGTTTTCATGTTATATATCAACACTGAAGTATGATTCAACCTTATTTATGCAATCTTATGCAAATGCTCAGTGAACATACACGAACATATTTAGTACTGAAATGCAACATTCATACATTCATCCATTTATATAACAATAATGAATCAATCATTAAACACAGCAACTATGCACTTGTATAAGATACTCAACATTCACACATATACACATCATGTAACATGGAAACCCATCCGAGAAAAAACCACAAGGTGCTCTTCTTATGGAATTGGCATGAGGAAATAGATGCACCTTTTGTCTATACATAAAGCTACAGACTTTGTTCAAGATCTCTTATATCTCTACAGAATTCTCCTCCCTCTCATGCTCTTTGATATTCTCTATCTTTATCACTCTACTTTAATCCTACTTAGCGATCCGCAGATAGCCTAGATCGACTTGACCTTTTCTATATGTCTGCACACTCAGCTGCAGAACCACTACTCTGGTGCACTCAATGATCCAGAGTCATTAACCAAAACTACCCACCTCTATTCTAGATCAAGTGTATTTTCCAAGAGTCTAGAGGCTTACTCAAAATTGTTGTATCAACTAATCAGCTCAAAACCATCTAAGCAAGAACTAGCTAACGAGCTAACCCATTTACCGCTTGGGTTCCTCCTTTTATAGCCTTATTACAGACTCGATATAACTCCCATACATGCTTGTTATAGACTCAATACTGATTCAATACAAACTCTAACGAACTCAGCTTCAGTCACTATCCTAGCCGACTTACTATCTTTAGCCAACAAGATATCTTTCCTATTCTAGCAATACATGACCAAAAAGGCGCTATCGACCCGACTTACAAAAATTTCTTTACGCATGTGGTTTCCGTCGTTTCCAGCCGATCTTGTACCCACGATTGCTAAGGGATGTTTCTTTCTCAACGTTATGCCTTACTATCACTTTCTGGCTGTTGCCTTATCCATGCTTGCTTCTGCGAATATTCTGCCATGTCATCTCGTCTCTTGCTCTGTCCTTCCATCGTAGCTTACAAAACTGGCACAACTTCCTCATCCCATGCCTTCTCTTTACCTTCCTCCTTATCTTCCTTCTTCTATCGCACCATCCTTCATATTCTTCTTTACCCTCTTCTTTCCTACTTAGGCAGAATTCTACATGAATTTTTCCCTTCTATCTCGGGGCCCAACAACCCCCCTTCACTCTTCCCCTGTATTGAAAGCATATTCCCCCTAGTGCTCTTTACATAGCTATCTTGGACCATTATATTATTTTTCCAACATAATGTTTACATAGCTTTCAAATTAGCATGACAAGCCACCCACATGGCCGATATAGAAATATTTACATTATACATGCCTATCCATTCACTAGTCAAGCCTTGGATTTGAGCTTTGCACTAGGAATCCATACTAATATATTTACATAGTTTGATTTGATATATTCCAAGTTAAAAATAAGGGTATTACAAATGTTGGGAAACCTATCGGCCTGAACTATAGAGCAGAAAAAGAAAAGAAGAAGACAAGATTCCAAGAAGAAAAGGTGGTGTCTAGAGACACCAATTAAGCACTTAAGCACAAAGCATTATGATTAGAACATTATGATACATAATGAGCATGATAAAAATCTCAATTAGATATATCAAACAACCGATAGGGTCACCTATTTATAGTTTTCAGATCTAACCAACTTACTGAAAGTAAGGAAGATCTGGTACACAAGTAAGGGTTTTTGTTCCAGGTTGCTTCTGTAGAATTTACAATGTCCCAAAGTTTAGTCGGATGTTGTAGTCGTGTCGACCATTCAACTATTTTCCCAACCAAAATTTTAGGCATCCCACCAACTCTAGTCGACTGCTTTGCTAGTCTCCTGTCGTCCATAAATTGGCTGTCTCCAGAATATTTGGAGGTGTGATGAATCATCAAGACTATAGGTTTTAATACCCCCCATCAACAAAATGCTCTTGAGATTTAGGAGGTGCAATTACTTGTTGTGAACCCCCCCCATAATTGTAGCTTCTTGAATCCCAAGCATAGCTCGAAGTTTCACAAATTTAGCTTTTGGTAAAGGCTTCGTAAAGATATCAACAACTTGATCATTTGTCCTGTAATAAAGACGAGAGACAATGTTCTCCTACACCAACTGTCTCAAATAATGAACATGGAGCTCGACATGCTTCATATTTCTATGAGTAATGAGATTATCAGCAACTTGAATCACTCCTTTCTTATCACAGTAAATAACAGAAGAGGTATAAACATGAAATACAAGCTCATCGAGAAGATATTGGATCTAAAGTGCCTCTGTTCCTGCATTGACAACACCATGATACTTGACTTATGGAGTCGAAAGAGTGACTACCTTCTATTTCTTACATGACTAGACCATAGTTCCAGAGCTCAGACAAAACACATATCCATAAGTAGATTTTTAGTAGTCAATGTCACCGCCTCAGTTAGAATCAGTGTAGCCGACGAGTGGGTCTATACTGCGACAATACTTGATACCATACTGATACATACTCTTAATACAATGAACACTTCTCTTTGCGGATTTCCAATGAATTTCGTGGGGATATTGCATGAACCTGGAAACAACACTAACAACAAAGGAGAGGTATGGTATACTGTGCATCAGATAAATAAGGCTATCAACCAATTGTCGATAAAAGTGGCATCAACTCGTGGAGGGTCGCAATATTTCAAAAACTTCACTCTTGACTAATAATGGGTAGCACATGACTTGCAATCATCCAACTTGAATCATTTCAAGAGATCCAAGGCACATTTAGGCTGGCAAAGAAAGATACCATCATCCATTTATAAATCTTGAATGCCAAGAAAGAAATGCAATAGACCAAGGTTAGTCATTTAAAAGGTACCAACAAATTGTTTCCTTAGACCCAAAATAAGATCGACATTGTTTCTAGTTATGACTAAATAATCAACATACAATTCCACAATTAGAGTATCACCATGAACATGTAATACATAGACATTGTGATTAGATTCACAATGTTTGAAACCAAGATTGACAAAGAAACGATCAATATTCTCATACCAAGAACAAGGTTCCCGTTTAAAACCGTACAAAAAATTCTTGAGTCAAAAGAAAAGGCAAGAATCTATCACAAAACCAGTAGGTTGCTCCATACAAATTTCTTCAGTGAGGTCTCGATGAAGAAATGCACTTTTCATGTCCATATGGTGAAGCTGTCAAGCAAAATGAGCAGTAAGAGAAATGATATATTAGACACAATTCAGCTTCGCGACATGAGAAAAGGTTTTAGTATAGTCAATTCCTTCTTGCTGAGAGAATCCCTTAACAACCAAATGAGCCTTGTGGCATTCAACAACACCGTCGGAGGTAAACTTGGTATTATAAACCCATTGACACTTCACAAAAATATTCCTTGTGGTTGAGCAACAAGTTCCCACATCTAATTCTTCTTCAAGGAATCAAATCCAACACTCATGGAATTCTCCCATTCTTGCACACCCTGAGCATCAACATATGTTTCAATATCACATGTGTCAAGTACACGTGCCATCAAAAAAATGTTTCCATATTGCTTATTATTGCGATTCTTTCGACAAATACTCGAATTGCCAGCATACGGTCCAACAACTTCAATTGTATTAATATCCCACTGAGGTAAGGAAGTTATTGGTGACTTAGGTCTATTTTCATCAGTCGAGGAATTCAAATTGTTGAATTCAACAGTCACAATAGACCGACCAGCAATCGATTAAGGAGAACTCGTCGGTTTCGTCGATATTCTAGAAACAAATATAGTCAATCTCGACTCTACAAGAATATAAAAAGGATCATTGTTCAAAGTACTAGGATAGGAGTTTAATAACTCATTACCTGAAATCGTCTCATCAAGGAATAAATTGCGACTCAATATGATTTGATGTTTGATAGGATCAAATAGTCTATAGGATTTTGACTCATCAGAGTAGCCCATCATGATGCAATCATGACTCTTTGCATCTAATTTCTTTCCACAGTCATCGCTGATATGCGCCTAGTGTTGTTCAGGAAAATACACCCTTATAACCTATGGCCTCTGGGGTTACCAACTTACTAACTACCTTGCATACAATCAACCATTTCTGAAATTGAAATAGGAATAGGAAGAAAACTGGGAATACCTTGTTTATGACGGTCGATCCTAGCTTTTCTTCTCCTCTTCAAGTTACTTCCATAGCTTCCAAGGTATCTCCAATCACCTGCAAAGAACAAGATCTTCCTGCAATATCTTATATATTATATCAATGGTTAATGAAATATCATATTCATAATAATATAATTCATAATCACAATATACAAGAGTGAACAATATCGAAAGAATAACTTTCTTTATTGATAAAAAATGAGATGATATTACAACCCAACTTTTGAGACAAGGACTCCTATGCAAACCAAGGATACTAATTTCTGCTGCTCCAAGATGTCTGAAGGCATACCACCAACATAACTTTTCTCTATCAACTATGATTTATTAGACTCAACCCATACCCTCTATTTATACATGAGGAAAGAGATATGTTTTGAAGGTTGAGATGGTTGAGGAAGTTGAGATAGTTATGATTAAGGGCTCAACTGTCCTCGACTAATCAATTTTTATATTTTTAACTTCAAATTAAGGCATATGTGACTATTGATATAGGCAAGTTGCATATGATATGCGCCTTTCTTTAAGGAACCCGTGGGTGCAATGCATACGCGAGTTGAAATGCACATACTCGCATGTGATACGTGGGTTGCTATGCAAATAGTCACATATTCAACCCTAATGTCCAAACAAAAATATATTCAGCTCGTAAGGTGATATTGTATAAAAGGTCATGCATGTCTATAGTGTTTTGGCTACTTCAATCCAATTTTTTCTTTTGTGTTTCGACACATTGGGTGTCAGTATTCAGATAGAGAAGTGCCATTTTACATGATAACATATGCCCCCTAATGTGTGAGGTCAGAGGGAAGCGATGGCCGAAATACATTACAATATTTTAATCTTGGAGAACTTAGTTACCAAGGTAGCAGAGGAGATACCTGAAACAGATACATATAAATTCATATACAAAATCATATATGAGGATGCCATGTTCAATATAGTGGAACACTAGATCCTTTAAAATATTTGATTACATCATATGATACGGGTAAGAAGACCACGTATATTACAAAGGTGGATCGAAGCCACAATATACAATGATGAGTCTTCAATATCTGGAAGCTGTATAGTTGAACATAACACAATCTTGCACAACTTATGCTATGAATGTGAACATAAGGTGTTCATCAAAATCCAAAGGAACCAGTACAATCCCTACCATATGACTAGATGTGCTGAAGTCGAACATGGAAGGAACTTAACAGAATGTCAGAAAATGAGTGATACTGACAACTGAAGCAAAGGAGTTCACCAATAATGGTAGTGAAAGCCAAGGTACCATCGCAAAAACTATAGGTCTTCGTCTTCAGGAGGTACTGTTGAGAAACTATACTGTGATGAGGAAGGCAATGAATCCTCCAATGGATCACAAGAGTGACTAGGAATTGGATACAGGAAGGTAGACACAAGTAAAAATCAGATAGGATAGTGACGAAATCAGGATAATAATCAGATGAATGGGTAGATCCTTGAATAGTGAGCATGACACAAAGATGATCCAAGACAAATTTTGACATGCAGATAGGACAACTAGAATTATGTGTCATGTAGGAGACATGATCAGATTCCCTGTGTATAAAAGACAATTGGAGGAGTAAAGACTCAAAGTAATAGCTGAGATAAAAGTGTAAACTGAAACATGAGTATCAGAAAGTTCAGAGAGTGTTGTGTTCAAGGAGGACATGCTGCCACAATTTATAACCCAAAGATAGTACTTTTTCCTTATCTTTCCTATTAAATTTTAACGAGTCTAGAAAAGTCAGCTCAGGTCTCTCTTCATTTTTTACAAGCTTGAAGAGGGGAGAGAATAATGCTTGATAATGTCACTGATTCGTGGATTTTATGAGCCCGAACTAGTACATGCTCGCTGGTGTTTTCATATTTTAAGAGTCTCAAAGCTCCAAAGAAGACTCTAGGGGGGTGTTTTTTCGTACAATTTAGTTTCCTGAGGCCAAAAAATTATAAAACAATCCACAAAATAACTCTCTTAGCTCCCAGAGGACTAAGGTATACCTTTTTTGTACTTAGTCAGCAAGGTCAGAAAAAGGGGTAAACTAATACCAGACTGATGCACCTTCAGAAGTGGTAGGTAGCTTGATTTTAACGAGTGCGAAGGAAGGCAAGATTACTTGGAAAGATCCATTTGATTATGAGAAATGGGGCTTACAAAAGTAAACTCGATGCTTTGTTATTTAGGTTTTGCGAGCATGACAAAGACATAAAGTACGCTCAAAATATTTTTCATGTTTAGGTCCAGAGCACGAAAAAGAGAAAACTAAGCTCATACCAGGTGTTCCTTTTTCATATGTTTAGTACCTCAAGGTCGATAAAAGTGATAAACCCATACTTGAGAATACTCTTCTCAATTCTGAAGAAAAGAGAGTGCTCCTTTTTCGTAAATATTCCACATGATATGAAAAAGTGATAAACTACCACCAATGTGGATACTCGTTCATTTATTCTTAAGGATTCTGAATGAACAAGTTTACTCGGTAGTCAAGTCTATTTTGAGGAGTCAAACCTAGGCCTAAAGAAAATCCATAAGTGTGGGGAGCCTTATAACAGGGATAGCACATAAAAGATGCAAAATGAAGCTCATTTTGTCATGAAAAACTACTAAGAAGACTCCCGCAAACCTAGCTCAACTGAGGCATGGGAACTAGAAAGACAATAAAGTGTTATAAACTAGGATACCTTGAAGAGGAGGCCCTATCCACGGAGGAACAATGATGTAGATGAGGTAAAATGGTTTAAAAACCATAGTCCATGGTAAAAGAGATAATCCTAGGGTTAAAATAGATAAGGTATAAATTGAAAAGTACATATTGAGGACCAAATCCTACCCTATATGAGCAGATAACATCTTCTTATATGAGCAGATAACTTGGATCATGACCTTGGTGCCTTTGATCTTCAAGGAGAGATTTTGGAAGTCACAGTAGAGGATATGTACTTTATTATAGGGTTGTCCCGCAGAGGTATGCCCATAAATATTGAGGCTACAGGTAGGGGTGGTGACCCTATGAGTGTCTAGGACTATGCTGACACTTACTTCCCACCAGGAACGCAGAATAAGGGAACATGTATCCCTATTGTTCACATCAGTATGTTTCCATTACAGGTAGTGGTAAGAAATGTGGTCATAATTGTTGGATCTTCTGCATTGCATCTAGCTACTCGGACTTAGATGCAGATTGCAGTGGAGTGCATGTAGGGAATAGTATTTGACTGGTGTTCAGGCATGATCCCAATTATGAGGAAGCAACTCTCTGGTCGCAAAAGAGGACGCAGGAAGAACTTTGGATACTTGAGTATTCTAGTGGCGTTCTTCTTTGAGAGAGTTCTTGCTATTTTCCCCATAGTAGCGTTACCACCATCCTCCCCTCGACAACCTTGACTTACCAGATGGGGAGAGGTGTTTCTCCGTCTAGGTGGCAGAGGATCATTTTAGAGTGTCTATGATGCTGACTTCTATCTGTGGTGAGAGTGACAAGTACCAGCTCTTGAGCAGTTTTCGTACGTCGGACTGGATTTCCAAGGAGATAACGGTCTTTTCCTCCCTCCAGGGGAGGCATGGGGAGAGCTAGGTATTTTTCTTTTTTTTATGGTTTTATTTTTTATTTTTTTATGAATTTTAATCATAAAGATATATACATATGTATAAGAGTTTTAATCCATTTAAAAATGTTTTTAAAATGTAGATATTGGACCTGTACGCCCCGATGGGCACCCTAAGACATTTTTGCGGCCTATACAGGGAGGGGACCAAGGTATACTTAGAGTTCTCGAGGGAAAGCTAGGCAGGCTGACCCAAGGGGTCCCTACCATACGCATAGAGAGAATTCCCATTATGATGCATAATTTTGTAGTAGGGATTCCTCCTACTTGGATACACCTACTAAGGAGGGTAGCCAAGACCATTTTACATTATAGAGAGGTTGACGAGGAAACCACAACTGAGGAGGCTGAGGAGAAGGCTTAGATCTATAGGCATATTTATGGATTGTGATCCTATTTTTTGTATATTTATACATTTATGACAAGATATTCAAATAAAGACTCCATCCATCTATGGACAAATTTTACACACACACACACACAGACACACACACATATATTTCCTGCTTATTTACATGTGTTCCAAATGTATCTGTTATGTTTATTTTACAAAATGTGTGTTAAGTGCCATTCTAGAATGTAGTTCGCATAAGCATCAGTGATTGTATTTTCATTTCTTGGAATGTGATTAAATGAAATATAATCGAAATTTCTTTCACGTAATCTAACCTGCAAAAACCGACGTAACAAAGTAGTGTTTCGCACTCGATAGTCCCCATTGAGTTTGGAAACCATGAGTTAAGAGTCAAGTATGACCTCCAAACGGGTAATTCCATGTGACACAACATCCCATATAAACTCAATAAGAGCCTTGTATTTGGAAACATTATTAGTAGTAGGACCTAAGCAAGCGCCTCTAGAGGCAACTAGCTTTCCTGATGGTGAATAGATGACCCATGCGGATGAAGCTAGGTTACAGGTATGGCGGCTAACACCATCGACAAAATATATGAACCACTCAGCTGACATCTGTAACAACCAATAGATTAAATCAGAAACACTAACCAGATAACTATTGTACATAAAAATACATATAATAAAATACAAGAGCAAGCACCATGCATAGGCGTACTACTTCTTCAGGTAGAGCCCATTTCTAGGCTCAGTAAAGTTATTTCCATCAAAGTTCGTTAACTCATACGCCCCTTTTTTCAATACCTTTTACACAATGTAGGGACCTAACCACATGGCATTGAATTTTCTTGCCCCCAGGGGTTCTTTATCTTGATCCTAGAGAAAAACAAGATCCCCTTCAGAGAAAATTCTTGGCTTAACTGCTTATCATATTGGTTTTTAACCCTATTTGTCTTCAACGCATCTTTGCGATGTTCATTTATATTTTCCAAAGGTAGCAAACGTTCTTCTAATTTCGTAGTGTCAGGAGTGCATGGATGGCTATCTTAAGCGATGGAATTTCGCATTCAACCAGAGTGACTGCTTCCACCCCATAAATGAGTTGTAAAGGTGAAAAACCTGTCGCAGTCTTGGAATTAGTCCAGTATCCCAAAGTGCAGGATATAGCATATGTTCCAATTTGATCGGCTTGCATTAATGGTATGTTTGAGAAAGGTATTCAAGGTATTATTTACTGCCTCTACTTGACCATTCGCTTGCGAGTAGAAGGAAGATGGGTGATCTTTCTTGAAACCTAGCATAGTAGTAAGCTCCATCATCATACTATTCTAAAAGTGACTACCATGTCAGTGACAATCTCCTTTGGAATACCGAAATGAATAATGATCTGTTTGAACACAAAGTAAGTTGTCATTTCACCGTCATCTTTAAAAGTAGGCATTTCCTCTACCTGATTAGTGAAGTAATCGACAACGAAAATAATATATTTGTGCCCCCCAACCAAAACTAGATTGCACGTCACGTAATCCACCCCCCACTTAGTGAAGGGGCCCACCGCAATGACGGGAAACAACAGAGTAGAATGTGACCGCATTTTCCTGGTGTAGAGCTGACATGTATGACAGTGCTTCAAGGCCTCCAAAAAATATTTAGAGATCGTGGGACAGAAATAACCGACACACAAAATCTTCTGGGCCATTACTAACCTAGATAAATGACCCCCACACGCTCTGCTATGGGAATCATTTAGGACACGCTCAACCTCCTCGTGGGTGAGGCACTGACGCAAAACATAATCTACCCCTCTACGGTATAAAGTATCACCGATGATCAGGTAGTTTTTCGCATGGACACACCGTTTACACTGCTCTTCCCTCGAGAAGGACGCAGGGCACTTCAAAGTTTGGAGATATTTAAGGATATCTCCATACTAGGGATAAGAGGTGGTAATCAAAAAGATATACTCATCTAGGAATGAGTCTTCTTCAACCACTACATTCTCTTTCGTAGGAAATTCTAGGATAAGTTCTGCAAAAAATAAGGACTTTTTGGATTTAGTAGACTGGAAATCCAAGTCAAACTCCTGGAGAATGACTATCCATTTGTTGAATTTTCCCTCGATTATGTGCCGGGACAAAACATATTGAAAAGGATTTATGTCTTCCACCACTGTGGTTGTCCTCAATAAAATGTAGTGATGTAGCCTATGAACAACATAAATAGCTGCTAATGCTAGCTTCTTTATGTGGGAGTATCTAAGTTCAGGACCAGCTAATGCACAACTGAGATAATAAACAACATGCTCTTGGAGCTTGTCATCCTCCTGAACCAATACCACCCTAATGGTTGACTCTGATGCAACCAGATACAATATAAATTCTTTAGAGTAATCTGGTGGACGTAATAAAGGATCCAATAACAAAGATTTTTTCAATGTCTCGAATGCAAGTTGTGCGGTTTAATCCCATACAAATGGAATGTCCTGCTTAAGCAAGAACATGAAACCCTTAGTTATCTTGGCATAATTAACTATAAAACGTCAAAGGAAATTAGATTTCCCTTGCAGGCTCTGAAGTTTCCTGATAGAACGAGGAGGAGGCATATTTAAAAGGGCCTCAACTTTCAAAGGATCCACCTGAATTCCTTTGTTTGATATGATAAATCCAAGTAGTCTCCGTGACTCAACGCATAAAACACACTTATGGGGATTAAAGCGTATTTTTTAATGTCTACATCACTAAAAAATTAAATGAAGGTGATTTGGATGGTCCCTTCTCTTACGAGAATGGGAAAGCATATCATCTAGATACGGCTCGACAATATTCTTATTGTCGTGGAAGGAAAAATTCATTTCCCATCGAAAGGTAGCCCCATGATTTTTCAAACCAAAGGGAATTTTCTTGTACGTGAAAGTACCCCATGGAAAAATAAAATATGTTTTGTGTTGGTCTTCTGGCTTGATTTGGTTTTGATTGTATCTGAAAAAACCATCCATAAATGAAAAAACTTCACTACCCGCACAAGCATTAATGATTTGATCTATAAAGGGCGTGGGGTAATTGTCCTTGGGACATGCTTTATTTAGGTCATGAAAGTCAGTGCACATGTGTATTGTCCCTTGTTTCTTGTCAACAGGAACGGGATTGGATACCCATTCTGTCAGAGCAATTAGGTAGATAAACCCAACTTTCAGCAGCTTTTCCACTTCAACCTTAACGGCTGCTGCTTTACATAGATTAACAGGTCAAAGCTTTTTTTGAACCAATTTAGCATCAGGGTAGGTTTGTATTTCATGTTCTACAATCGATGGATCAATTCCTGGCATATCCTCATATGACCAGGAAAACATGTCGTGAAACTCCTTAAATAAGGAAGTATATATGGAAATATCCTCCGGAGAGCAGTTTGCACCGATATGCACATTTTTGATGATGTCAAAGTTTGGATAGATGTTGATATGAATGGTAACATAGATATTTTCCATATTCCCATAAGAAAATATTCCCTCCTTAGGAAAATTATTAATCGGTAAATCAACATCTTTCTCCAGTCTCACATGAAACTCCTGGTTTCCAATTCTAATGAACTCTAGAAGAAAGTAGGATCTATGGTGAAGATCTTCATAAATATTATCTCTCCTGCTCATGGCTTCCAAATGGCTTCATCTAAAGGAAAAACCATTTCTAAGCAATCATACAAATATAAAGATTTCTCTGCCCAAGCAGGCAGATATGCTTCCTCCGACTCCTTTGAGAGTGTAGAAGGAGCCGCGATAGAATCGACAGTGGTGTCAACAATAGATTGCTAAGCCACTTCCATTGCAGATAAGGGTACCCGAGGTTCATGACGGGAATGAAGGACCCAAGGATTAGTTCTATCTACAACCACCGCGATAGACTTCCCTACACTCATAGAACCCAGATAATTTATCGAGGCTAGGATATCAAACGTGCCCATCAATGATGAATAAATTCTAACCCCCAAGCACTCATTAGTCAGTTTAACCTGATCAACCAAAGGTACATTGGACTCATTAGTTTCCAAACGACCCTTCCGAGTGAGACTGAGTTTGTCAAAAGTAACCAACTTCCCCTCATGTGGAAAAAACACCACTCAGAGAACGTCCGAGGCAATCACACACATGGCTTAAGTCAAGCTTCTCCCTAAAAGAAATTTATAATCCAAAGGATAATCAATCACCTCAACTTCAACAGCCACTACTTTCCCTACCAACTTAATCTCAAAATCTGGTAGGATACCATGCAGACGGAAAGACCTACCGTCGAAAGCAGTAAGTAAGGTGTTTCACGGAACTAGCTCCGGGGAACCTAAATACTTCGAGCAAGAAATTGAAATTACACAGGTGGAAGCACCTTCGTCAACAACTGTAAGTCCAATTTTTTTTCCACCATGGACAACATCTACTGACAATGACACATGATACGACAGGGTAATCTTAACATCTGATAGGTTAAACTTTGCTAACATGCTCAACGAATCTATACTTCCTAAAGCTGCTAAGAGGGAATCCCTCTGAGTAGGACAACTTTGTAAGAATTCCAATGCTGACAATGCACATGGAGTTTGGGCCAAATATTCCACCATAGAGTAGTTAGAATCAACCCTAGAGTTAGGATTGTGAAATACTTTTTAAAGACACATTTCGGTATCTTAGGCATTGGATCAGCAGGTTTCTCGGTTGTGAAAGGGTTAGAGGTTTCGACAATAGACTTACCCTTATCAGGAGCCTCTGATTCATAAATTTTATTCCTTTTCTAGAGTAAGGCACTAGATCGTACCATATTGATATAGTTATGATCAGGGGGAGCACTTGAAGTACCCCCGACTACATTAGAAACAGAAGATGCATTCTGTCCTTGGGGAAATGGATCCTTTAGGACATTCGGTTGTTGATTTTTAAGAAACTTATGAGCTAGATATATGAGAGGGAATTGATGAGTTAGGTGGCCTCCTTGGTACAAATTGCAAGGAAACTTCACTTTATTCTTATCTTTCTTGCCCCCATCAACATTATTCATGGGTTTCTGCTTGTTTTGATTACCCTCACCCTTCTTCCCTTTCTTCTTTTTCCCACTGGGCTATTGATTTCCCTTCTAAGAAGATTGTGCAAACAAAGTTGCAGTTTGAGATGAGGGACTGGAAGCCTTTGCCACCTCTGCTACATATTGCTTCACTGACAACTCATGGAGTTTCTTAGCCAGTGACTCTACAGTGGGAGAATAAACTGAACCTACCACACCATCGGCATGGGGTCCAGGCTTGGGTTTCTCGACACTAGTGGTATACCTTGGTGCCTTAGGTATAATATCATACAAGATCCCAGACTGAGCATAAATAAAATATAACTGCTAGTCCCTGAGGATAACCTCTTCTTATGTGGTTACTCCCGAAGTGGATACGTCCTTAGATGTAATACTCCAAATTTTCATAAAAATTTAAAATTTTTCTTGCGACAATTAATGTTTAAAATCATCGATAAAGAGAGTAACTTAACTGTTAATAGTTAACAACCTAAAGGGTCTAATCTAGAAACTGAAACAAATTCCTTAATTCATTTCTATAATTTTCATTCTTCACTATCTGCATTCAAAATTAAGTACTGAAAGATTTATTTAGCAAGTAAAGATCTGAAGTAGTATGAGCTGGAAACAACTGTTTGTTTACTATGTAGTAAAGTTTGTCTCCTGCTTAAATGAAGGAAATTTAGTTCATGCCCGAGGCTTACTTATCTCTTGAAGCTAATGCAGTGATGATTCTTGTTACAGGTCTTTTTACAGGTAACTTTTATTTCCAGTTTTAGGCTCAAAAATTTAAATTCGTCAGCAGTAAATTCAAAGCTAGAGTAATCATTTAATGTTAAAGTTTTTGACTAGAGAAGGTACCGCATGACTCATTATTTTTGTATATTATTATTTTAAACTTTGTTTGTTTTCTATATAGATGAAGTCTGAACTTGTCATGTTCAATAGTCAAAGTTGCTTAAATCTAAAACCTCTTGTTTAGGCTTATATATAATGTTATTGCTTTGATTTAAGGGATGGAATGTTCATTACGTAAAGAACAAACCAAAAACCTTTACATAAACTAATATTCAATATATAATTTTTATATTATAAGTATAAACCCTATCTATGCAAAAACTAAACTATAAAAACCTTTACAAAACTATGCTAAAGCATCTCTATATTTAAAAATATTGTGTTTATATGTTTTTAATCAAAATATTAACAAAGGTTATGTATAACCTTTTTGCAGGCTTCACCCAAGCTCTCAAAACTATAGAGCAATACCCACCAAATTTAATTTGAAGTGGAAACCACGTGGATAACGGTTAGTGGATAGGGTTTATGTGTTGGAAAACCCTACTACATAATCGTTCAAACCCTAAATTCTTGCATTGTTTACCAAACCTTTCACTGCTGTGAGTAGCGTCACTAGGCTCATGGCCTCATGGGCCTTTGATGCTATCATTTGGATCTGTGAGTGAATTAACTCGCGTATTAGCCAAGCTGAATCCTTTGATTGATAGTAGTGTGGTTTCTGGTTCTAAAACTCACAGCTTACCTTGTGGATTTTGTTGACAGTAGGGATATTTGGTTTTGCCGTGACTTTTACTGTGTGCTTTCTCAGTCTCGTCGAGATTCTTAGGTTATGTTTCTCCTGCCCAACCACTAGGGTAAGAAGTTTTCCTTGGCCAAGGTTGCTGTGCAAAAAAAAATACTGTGCTGCTGAGGATAAAAAAAATATCCAGGTAACTCATTTAACTCCTTCTGCAAAAATCCATATAAATTCTTTACTGTAACAAGTGTTTTTTAGAAAGAACTTGACATTTCTCAATTTCTTGTGCAGACTTCTTCTACAGGTAAAATTTCGCTACTATGAGTTGGAAGACATAGGATACTTCAAGAAAAAGGCTCCACGCTTCTCATACAACCTGGTAAGCCTCGGTTTCATGCCTGAGGTTTCTTTTGTGGTGATGTATGGAGTTTGGAAAGATATTGTCTCGTCGAGATTTGAGCTCCCTTGCCATAGCTGCGTTCGAACAATGATTTGTGTGGAAAGGCCATGTGGCCGTAGAACTGTTCTGTTTGCTGGTTTATATTTTTCTTAGGGTTTCGCAGTTTATAAACATTTTTGTTTTTAACTTGTAACGGTTGACAGTAAAATGGGTGCATCGGCTTGTGTAGAAAGGAGTCTTTGACAGACTTGGACATCGTTGTTGTCTGTATTGGATATTTCAGTTTGTTTAAGCTTAGATTAATGAAATTTTAAAGAACCTTGTTGCTATTTACCTGTATCCGGTGAATGATTTGATAAAAGAAGATGAAAGGCTTTTGTTGTTGTAAAGGTCCATAATTTTGATTTTTGTTAAAATGAGGTTAATATGTGGAATTTTAAAGTGAAAACTAGTTTCTCGGTTTTATTTTTATTATACAGATTTATTTATGAAATAATAGAAGGAAAAGGGTTTGTCACTACAACCCCAGCACGACTGTGTAAATTTAATTTGGAAATTTTAATTTATATTTGTTTATTTTATTTTAGTGTATAAATGATAAACAGTCTAAACTCTGTTTCTGTGTAAAATTTGTTTAATATAGGGAAATTATAATACAGATATTATAATTATATAATGAAGAATTTGATTATTTAGGATATGGATAAAACTGTAATTACCCTATTCTGGAAAGAGGAAAGACTTGGTTGACAGTTTTCCTTAATTAGGGTTTGCATTTTTATTTTAAAATACAACTCTGCATTGTTGTTGTTTTTACTTTGATATATTTGATATCTGATGTTGTACTTACAATATTACTGAAATTACTTATTTGTTATCTGCAAAACCTAAGTTATTACTATAATTTCATTTACTATTTATATAATCTAAGCTGCTTCTATTTACATTATTTTTTGTTTCTATAATAGTTAATAATTATATGTATTTATAATAGGTTAAGCTTAAATATCGTGGTTATTACTGTGTTAAAAAGAACACATTTACACAAACTGTGTACTGGTTTTTAAGAGACCTTCTTTTATGGTAGTTTATGTTTATGTTTTAAACATATGTATTTTAACTAAGGAAACTTTTGAAATATAGAAATCTCTCTTCTAAATACCTCTATAAATAGTAAAAGTAAATAGTCATATTCCTGCACATTTTGATTTGATTTGATCATCAAACTTAATTTCACCTACTGTACTAGAGTACTACCTCTTCAGAGGTGTGGAAAAATACAGTCAGGTAATTTATTCATCAGTAAATTTTAGCTAACCCTAAATCATTTATTCTAATACATGTTTAATAATAATTGATCACTCTTGGAGCAATAAAAGGTTTAACTAACCAACAAAATAACTAGTCATATAGATGCATCAATTCCCAAATTTATACATTCCAGTTCCTATGCTTGCATAAAGAAGATAAAAATAACATTTACAACCTGGTAATATAGTAGAGGAGACAACAACCTGAGCTCGTTCCTCCCAACCAAATCCTGAAGATAGCTGAGCTGCAAATCTTAGGACCCCCGAGCCTGTCTACTAGTCCACCTGGTTAAAAGCACTGGGTGAGAGAATAGGTTTAGAAACCCCTACAACTCCTCAGAGTAATCAACGGTAATACTTCTTGTAGTAGTAAGAACTCAGCCCAAAACAACTGCACTAGTTCAATAAGTCAGCGCTTTCCCACTCAAAAAATTCTGCATGTCCCCTTAATCGAAGTTCTTGTGCACCAATTTCACTCAGAAATTTCACAAGTAATGATTGGGCAACCTCAGCTGAATTCGATGGGTAGTTTTATCAGCATGCCTAGGTATTTTGGGTCAGTTTTCACTTAATGAGCCACCTGCTCTTGTTCCACTTTCTTAGGGAACATGACCACAAAAGTAGAGAAGTTTCCTCCTGGTGACAGCTAGAAGTAGTTTGAGGATGCTGACAAGTGTCAATCTGCTCTCAACCCAGCATATTCCACCAAGTGGCCAGTAAACACTCATTTAACAGCCTCCTTCAGTTGTTGTCTCATCTTTTATTTATTAATTATTAAAATATTCAGCAATTAAATACAATTATCCTTGACCCCACTTGGTCAATAATTACAAACTTTATAATAAAATTAAAACATAATGTCTCCTAAAACATAAAATGTTTTTGCAATTTGGGGTATGTGACATTAGATATGTAAGGAAATATATATTTTAAGTCGAACCACTCTAATAAGAACTATGGAGGTAAGGTGGCTTTGATAAGCCTCTTCCTTCTTTGCCACTTTTGGATGTGATATGAGATATGTGTGAATTTGTTTTGCTGAAAAGTCAAAAACAAATCTGTACCGGCATCATACAGGATAGGAAGCTGGAAGTGATTAAGAAACACAGTTGCTAAGTCCAAAAAACTGTCATACACAGTAGACTGCAGTTCAATATACCTTTTTTGTTGCAACACAAGTCAAGGTTCTCTGGAAAAGCTTCAACCAAACTGTGTCATCATTTAGCGAGTTTGAAGAGCACCATAGTTGAAAAGTGGTTATATGGGCACCTGGATCTTCACCAATTTTTCCTGCAAACTTGGGAATGTCTGAAGGTAACTTTCTAGGAACAAGTGGCCACGTGGCACTATGCCACACCGTGTCATTCATCAACTTGGACAAGTATGGAAAGTTTAAAGTTTATAGGAAGGGAAGTTTAGGCCTAACTGAAGCTTAAAAAGCATGAGTCTAGGATGTAGAAGGACTTGCCCCCTGGTTCTTGAACGAGAAGGTGGGGTTGCCCCCAGCCACCAGTTGTGAAGTAGTTGGACTACTTTGAAAAGGATTCCACCCGTAAGCTAGTGGATTACTTGTGTGTGGTGCCTTATAAGTGGTTTGAGATGATCCAGATGAAACTGGAGTCTAAAAGATAGTAGTAGGTATCCCTCCGCTAAAAAGAGAAAAGGGAGAGCTCATGAAAGGGGTCGAAATCGATGTCTAGAAACCTTGGCCAAAAGCATTTTTGTTCCCAAACTGCATGCCCACATATGCAGGTGTAGGACCTACATAAGGAGTGGATGGGGGAATGTTCCCCCCATTCCACGGGAAACCCTGAACAAAGGAGGAGGATCCACTTGGACCACTCTGAGCAGTATGCATGAAAGAGGGGGAAGCAAAAGGTGCATTGGGAATCCCAGTGACCACCCCACTAGAATGATCTACTACATTGGAGGAAACTGGTGGTTGGACCACTCGACTACTTGGTGACAAAGTTGCCATTAGAGGAAATTTGGGGTCTAAAATGGCTTATAAAAAACTGTGCCATGGATGAGCTTGATTGAGTTGAAATTTTAAACCAATAGAATTTCAATATATTTGGTCAACCATTATGGTTGAGTTGGATACATAATGCTTATGTGTCATATTTTTATTTGACAATAGCTAACTCCATATCAACCTCACCTTGGTTAAGTTCTTGAAAAGATCACCTAGAAATAAGATAAATAAACTTTAACTAATAAATATAGAATATTTTATTTGATCATTACTTCCAACTCCTCTAAAACATAACCTTCTCATTAATTAAAATTGTAGTGGAAGCATTTTTAAATACTAAAAACATTTATTAATCAAATTTTTAAAAAGAAAACTAAATAATATTTAATTTTAAATAGACTTATCTTGAAATACTAAATAAAAGATATTAGTATTTTTAATATTATTAAATAATATTTAAAAAGAAAATATATTTAATTATTACATCCAAAAATAAATAAAACATTTAAATACTAACAAAATAAAAAATAAAAACTATTTTTAATGTTACTAAAATATAATAAAATTTTATTTTACTTTTTTTCTCTCTTATCTACCTACCCATTAAACCATTTTTCTTTTTAATGTTAATATAAAAAATAATATGAATATACATAGTTTATTGTTTTTTTTAATTTTATGTGATGTAATATTTTTTATATGAATTAATATAAAATTTATATTAAAAAATAATAGTGATTTTTTTAATTTTTTTAATACTATTATAATTATATTTTTCATTATAAATGAATATATTTGAGTTTTACATTTATTAAATATATAAATAGTAGTGTTCAACTCATTTAAAATAATAATAATATAAAATTCAAAAGTTTCCTATCATTTATTATGTGTGCACAAAAATATAAATATTTCATTAATATTTTTAACCAATATCTCTTAACTATACATTAACTCAATATAGTTGTCAACTACCATTAATGAGAGGATTTAGGTTGACTTTCATTAGATTTTCATTAGATTTAATCTGACATGGCATATTTGTAGTGTGATGTGGCTTTTTTTATTGTTTTCCTTAGGAGGCCCATTTTAGACCCCAAAATTCCTCTAATAGTAGATGCACTTGGTCTTGAAGTACAAAACGGGGGAGGTTCCACTCCTCCAGCCAACATGGCTAAAGTGGGGGTAGAAATACCCTCTCCAGAGCTAGCCATAACTCTACTCATAAGAACACCAATCATAGGTAAAATGAAAGGGAGAACTCTGATGATCACATGATCATTTAAGTTAGTCAGCTGGGTGGGTTAAAATTATTTGCAAACTCATCAGCCTATAAGTCTTTAATATCTACTGCAGTTGTATCTTCCTAATAAGTCCTAAGTTTCGGTTCACCTGGAACTTCACTAACTCCTACTGGTTCAAATGAATTGCCAGTATCTAGTCTTCTCCTTTCAGGGGGTGGTGGAAGCTCCACTGTATCAGATGGAGGAATGTTTTTCAACCTTCTTGACCTACGGAGAGGTTGGTCCTCTATAGGTAAAAGTTTGACTTACACACACCTAAAGGCCAACTAAACATAGACAAAGCAAACAACACTCACTAAAAATTTCCTAAAGTCAACACAGACATAGGAGATATAAGATATGCCTTCCAAAGGAAAGCCTGGGATGATTAGGGCCTAGGTCCAACCAGTGAAGAACTGATACTTGGTTACTTGGAATCCCGTGAAGATGTTCTTAGGTGCAAGCGGAGAAATCACACAACCTCCCTCCCACACTGTCTATCGGGGTTACCTTCCAAGTCCGTCCAAGGTAAACCAGAAATAGCCTTCCAGTATTACCTATGTATGATCCCTAGTTTCAAGAGACTAAAGGATACCACAACTACACTAAGAGTATGGTGGAACAGTTGCAAGCCTGATTCCTATGCATGGGCAAGGTAGCAAAGCTCAAAACCCTATCAACACCGGCACTGCACGGGTCCCAAGAGGTGGTATTGACAAGATCCCCAAATGCATAAAAATCCTGATCTACGCTCGAACAAGGAATCAGAAGGTTATCTACTCAATTTAGGTCCTCATGCAGCCTCATGCTTAACTCCTGTGTGAGAGGAGATTTCTAGATGGTCTCATGTAGAGGAGGATTTACCTAGTGAAAGGCCAACTACGTCTGAAGTCAAATACTTATGGACAGTTAAAACTCCCTAGTCCACAAGCCTAGCCTGAACTAGTTGGTGTATGAGCCTAAAAAATGAAACTTACCAGTAAAATTTTAATTAATTGTTCTTCTTAATTGACTGTTTTTAGTCAGAGGTAGCGGGATGAAACTGTATGGTGTTATAGACTCGGCAAAAGAAAACAAAAATGATGTAAAAAACTAGATTTTCAAAGCAAAATGCAACTACAATGCCAAAATTTTCTTTCCTTTTCTTGTAAAATGAAAACTAATGGTTTTTTTTTAAACAAAGCATGAGAATACAAGACTTCCAATTTTTTATTTTTTTTCTTAAAAAATAACGAAAATAACACTAGATGAAACCTAATGCAAAAAGTATATAAAAAAAACAATCTTTTTTTTGTCTTTTCTTTTAAAAAAAAGGTTCAAAAATTATAATGCAATTAAATGCAAACTTGATTAAGCTTGAACAATCTACACATATAGCAACAAATTATTGAAACAAACCCTATAATAAGACACTTCACCCAAACAGGAATAAAATGCACAAAACCAAGACTTGGTGGAACTATCCAATCAAAGATTAATAGATAAAAAAAAGAGAGGCAAGAATGACTTACTCAGACCACAAACAATAGTACAAAGCATAGATTGTTTCCAAGGACTGATAAGTGACCCAAAACACAAGCATCCAGACCTAATCCAAGTAGGAGGACCTAACCATTCACCAATGAATAAATTCAAACACAAAAACACTCAAGGACTTGAAAAATCAAGTAAACTGTGAAATGTACAGACCTAAGACTTACAGTATCATGTCAGAAACAAAACCTTCCACAAGCATCTGAGAGGACACAAAAATAGGGACAAGCAAGAACCCTATGAGTTCATAGAAAGCTACAGGAATACGCGATTGTTGTAAAGACAACCCGCCTATGATACACGACTGTCCAGAAGGAAACCTGCGTATACAAAGAGGAATACGTGATTGTCAACAAGACAACCCGCGTATGCTGCAAAAAAAATTTCAAAAAGAAAAAAGTACTGACAGGCAGGCCCTGAACATGCAAAACTGAAATTTAAAGGAAAAACACAATAAATCACACCCATAATCAAAAAGAGAAAATAATGGTCAGGGAGCCTACATAGAAGACCCGCAACAGGCTGGACTCCCTAGTGGAGTCACCAGTTCTGTTGTTTAGGAAAACACACCCTTATAACCTATGGCCTCTAGGATTACCAACTTACTAATTACCTTTCAGACAATCAACCATTTCTGAAATTGAAATAGGAATAGGAAGAAAACTGAGAATACCTTGTTTATGACAATCGATCCTAGCTTTTCTTCTCCTCTTCAAGTTACTTCCACAACTTATAGGGTATCTCCAATCACCTGCAAAGAACAATATCTTCCTACAATATCTTATATATTATATCAATGGTTAATGAAATAACATATTCATAATAATATAATTCATAACTCACAATATACAAGAGTGCACAATATCGGAAGAAGAACTTTCTTTATTGATAAACAAATGAGATGAGATTACAACCCAAATTATGAGACAAGGACTCCTCTACAAACCAAGGACACTGAGTTCGGCTGCTCAAAGATGTCTGAAGGAATACCACCGGCATAACTTTGCTCTATCAATTATGATTTATTAGCCTCAACCCCTACCCTCTATTTATACATGAGGAAAGAGAGAGGTTTCGAAGGTTGAGATGGTTGAGGAAGTTGAGATAGTTATGATTAAGGGCTCAACTGTTCTTGACTAATCGAGTTTTATATTTTTAACCTCAAATTAAGGCATACATGACTATTTATATAGGAAAGTTGTGTATGATACACTCTTTGATTTAAGGAAACCCGTAGGTGCAATGCATACGTGAGTTGCAATGCACATACTCATGTGTGATACACATGTTGCTATGCAAATAGTCACACATTCAACCCCAATGTCCAAACAAAAATATATTCAGCTGGTAAGGTGATGTTGTATCAAAGGTCATGCCCATCTCTAGTATTTTGGCTACTTCAATTCAATTTGTCCTTTTGTGTTTCAACACATTGGGTGTTAGTACTCAGACAGAGAAGTGCCATTTTACATGATAACACTTAGGCAACACAACCAAAGGTTTTGAGGTGATCGATAGAGGGTTTTCGATTGCTCCATTTATTGATGGGAGTCGCGTCAACGATTGTTTTGGTCAGCACAAGGTTCAAAAGATAGTTTGAGAAGTAGAAAACTTCTAAATAAAATCTCCTCAGAATGTCCTTTTCCTGTAGTAGACATCGAGCCATTTCTTCCAAGGTCGTATCCTTCCTCTTTGCAACACCATTTTGCTAAGGGATGTGAGGAAAAATATTTTCCAAGAAATTCCATTCTACAAGAGTTATCCTTCAAAGTGTCAGCTCATATATTCACTACCATTATCTGATCTAAAGCATTTAAGAGGTCGACCACACTACTTTTTCAGCTAGTGCCCTAAATTCCTTGAACTTTTCAAAGACTTGACTCTTTTTCTTCAAGAAATAATCCCACATAAATCGAGAAAAATCATCAATAAATTCCAGAATATACTTTGTACCTGCAAGTGATGGTTTGTTCACGCTATCTAGATACATATGAACAAGTTCCATTCCTTCTTGTGCACACAATGCTTTTCCCAAATCAAAGGGTTCCTAATGATCATTTCCCAAGCATACATCCTCTACAAACTCCATCGGATGGAACAATCTTTGGAAGACTAGTAACCATATTATAAGTTACCATAATCTTCATACTTTGAAAGTTTATATGGCCAAGTCTTTCATGCCAAATTCAACTTTTGACATCCACTTGCACGACGAGGTGATTCGGTGCAGTCACCAAGGAATCACATAATTTATAAAGTCCATCCTTAGGATACAAAATTCCATAGGAAATAATTTCTCCTCCACGCCTTGGATCCTTCACGATAAAGCAATCTGATCAGAATTCAACAACCTTCTTAGTCTTCGGCAGTTGAATTCAACAGTCTCCAATAGTCTATCGTGTACTGAGTCTTAGTGTTGCTTGAAGAAGTGAAGTTTGGTGGAAAAAGACAAGAATTCAACAGTCTTATTTTTCCATCAAGTTGAACTCTTAGTTAGCAAGTGAGCCTGGTTTTTGCCACCAAGCTTCCCTTGTTCAAGAAACTTTTGTTGGTACTTGATAAAAAAATCACATAAAGTATCAAAAGTAAAATCCTTACCATCTTTCTTGCGTGACATCCAATTATCCATCGATAAGTTGTCCATCCTTCTTCAGAAAATCCTTGCCACATTCACCCAATTTTAGTTGTAGTTCCTTGATATGAGCTATATAGTCCTCGATCCGATCAAAGGAAATCGGTTCCAGAGAGATCAACTCTTTTTCTATCTGCATTAATTCTCCTTCATTTATATTTTTGAATAGAGTCTTCAACTTGGTCGAGATGACACGAGGACAGTCGATCCCACTTGTATGGAAACGAATCTCCCTCGAAATATAGGTTATGATAACACCTACAACTTCATCATTCTTAACGTTGATAACAAACTTGGCACCGACATCTGTCGGATCAACAATGAAAGTCTTCATAAACTACCACAATTATTTTCTCTTCAACAAGGTCTCCATATATGTCGCCCATATAACATAATTATGTCCATTAAGAACAAAAAGTTCTATCTTGGAAGCCATCCTTTTGATCTAGCATATCTGATCAAAGTTCAGGTAGAGATGATAAGTCAAAAAATATTCCGTCCATAGTCGATCAAACCTAGATCTGAATAAACATGATTTGCAGACAACAAGTCTAGGTCAAAACCATCGCTCTGATACCATGTTGGGAAACATCTCGACCTGAACTAAGAGCAGAAAAAGAAAAGGGGGAGACAAGATTCCAAGAAGAAAATGCAGTTTCTAGAGACATAGTTTAAGCACTTAAGCACAAAGCATTGTGATAAGAACATCATAATGCATAATGATGATGATAAACATATCAAGTTGATATATTAGACAAGCCATAGGGTCACCTATTTATAGTTTCTAGATCTAACCAACTTCCTAAAAGTAGGGAATATTTGGTCCACAAGTAGGGGTATTTGGTCTAGACCATTTTCATAGAATTTGCAATGTCCCAAATTTTAGTCGGCTATTGTAGTCACATCGACCACGGTTGTTCCAACCATTCATTTTTTTTCCCAACTGAATTTTTAGTTGTTCCGCTGACTCCAGTTGACTGCTCCACTAGTCGCATGTCTTCCTTAGATCGACTGCCTCTAGAAGATCTTGAGATGTGATGAACCATTAATAATGTAGGTTCCAACAACAAATTTCTTGTCTAAACTACAATATTCAACACTTTCTTTTAGAAAGAATTGAATTTTGCACCAATCCAAGTTTGTCTTTGAATGTTTGAAACTTCTCTTTTGCTAAGGGATTGGTCAAAATATTAGAAACTTTTTGATTTGTGGGTTCATATTAGAACTTTATTGATCCTTTTGTAATCCTATATTGAGTGAAGTGATATTTAATTTTAGTGTGTTTGGACTTGTCTTGAAACATTGTATTCTTATAGAGTTTGATAGAACTATGATTATCACAATAAATCACCGTGGGATCCAACTCTTATAAAATAATCTTACAATCAATTTGCAAAGACAAATGGATCCATAACTAGTAGTATTGGCTACCATTATTAACAAGGGTAGGGTATGTACACCTCTGTAAACTTTAGGAGTCAAATTGCTACAATGAGTTGGTCCTTTGTCTCACAAACAAGTGGGTCTCATACACAATTTGGTGTTTGTCTTGGGCATGATGTTAAAATTAGATTATTATTATTTTTACATTTCTTATCTTGAGGCAAGTTCCATGGAATTCTGTTTCATGTCAAACTGGGATATCATCGTTGACTCAAACTAAAGCAACATATGCGGTTCTCTTCCCGTTTGATGTGTTTCCTAATCAATCTGAGTCTGTGTATTCTTGCAATTTCACTTCACCATATCGAAGATGTATTATCCCATACTCCAATGTGCACCTCAAGTATTTGAGCATATGTTTTGCTGCTACCCATTTCTCTTGCCTCAACTCCATCCAATTTGAATTTGAAGTTGTTACCTTCTTCATCTTAGTGACCATAGGATTGCAATCCTTTATTAAGGAATCCAACTTCTTTTACAATGTGAAATCCACCAAATCTAAATTTGAAGTTGTTACCTTCTTCAAATTAGTAATCATAGCCGTGGACATAGGTTTGCAGTCCTCCATTCGAAATCTCTTTAGGATCTCAATTGCATACTTAACTTATTATTGGATACTTGACATTATCACCAAGATTGACTTTGAAGTTTTGAGATGTGCTCTTTTAGACATGAAAATAATTCACGGCTTGATATCATCTGTCTAGATGTTCTATTATCCACATACCAAGATTTATTTAGAATAAATCTAAAAGAAAGACAAGACAACATTGAAAAATTCTTCTCAAATTTGGAGGAAAACTCGTTCATGTTGTTGTTGCTTCCTTTTACCCTTCTTCTTCAGACATTGTGAGGATAATGGCCTTGATTATGGCATGAAACACTTGATTTTACTCAAGTCCTTCCTTGTATATGATGTCGAATCCTCACTCTTTAACTTACATTTGTTGGATTCTTTATCTACGCCCTTCTTTCTTTGACCAAATAGGGCATGATGATTGTCACTTCCCTACTTGTTGGCCTTTGATTCCAGTTGCGTCTCCTCTGGATTCATTCATCCCAAAGTCTTTCCCAGGAGGGAATATTTTTTCAAGCACAAACACCTTGAACAAATGTTTCCCATTGAGATGGGAACCCATTTAATCCTTGATTTATTATCTTTTTGCCTTCAATTTTCTCCCCAAATGCTACAAGTCGATCATGAATTTGTGTAATATTCATCAGGTAACTGGTGACAATGTTTGATTTGGTAAAGTTCTACAGATGTGATTTTGTTATGCAACATGATCTTCTTGGTTACGTTCTCACTTTGGTAAAGTTTGACTATGGCATCGACCATCTCCTTCACCGTCTTCTTTTGTGATATATTTAAGATCAAATTATCCTTTAAGAATCCCTGATCATTTGCTTGGATTTCACTTCTTTTTTGGCATGAACTACCAAATCTTGCCATTTTTCATTGCATTTACTACATCCTTGATAGTATGTCATAGATTCTTCTCTTCATATAGAAGACTTACCGTGAATTTCCATTGTTTCCCCCCCTTTAACCCCTCCACAAGATCGATGCATACATGCAACATGTTAACTTAGTTGAGAGATTTACATGAAGAATATTAGGGATTTGGATATTGGATTCATCTCCTAACATTACTTTTTTAAAATATGCTTGTTAGAAATTGAGAAAACAACCTATTGTATGGATTGTTTAGTCCAACTGCATGGACCAATTTTGTACCATTGTATGGATCTATCTATATGGAATCTATACGATTGTACTGAATATGTTGTATATATCTACTTGTTGTTTGATTTTGGATCCTCTTTGATGTTCTAATTCTGCTCCACACAGGAATAAGATGAGTTCCATGCAAAATCCATCTTTGGGTGAGATGAATGTGTATTAACCTTCTATCTTGACCTGCCTTTAGATTTTAGATGAAACCCCAAACTACCAAAGCCCTAATCTCTTGGTGAAATGTAGAGTTGAGACTTGTCTAAATCACTAATGTATTAAAATACAGTCTATTAGAATCAACAACTAAATCTAAGACTTTCACTTTGTTAATAAAGTGAATTACAAAACAAATTTGACTCAAATTACACATTTGACACTAAACTTGTGTAGAAACTCCTCTTTGAACTACAACCTTCAACAAACTATTGGAATGATTAACAAGCTTGGTGTCAGAGCTGTAAAACATGATTAAGAGAATGTGTGCAATTTAGATTATTTAATTTCAATTTCAAATCTTGTTGTAGTTGCTAAAATTCACATATTGATGATAGACCAAGGGATTAGAAAGACTTCCTAGAGGTAACTAAGGGATTCAATTCATAGGATTTGATTTGAAATGATTTATTATCAAATTCAAATCTTGTTGTAGTTGCTCCAATTTGCATATTGATGATAGACCAGGGCGCAAAAGGATCCCTAGAGGTAACTATTGATGATTGACACAATAATTGTGAACCCTGAAATATTCATTTGGTTATCTTGTTACTTTGTAAACAATAAAAAATCTAATATCAATGGGAATTTTAGTGGTATCTAACAATATTGGAACTCTTTTAAGTTGAAATTTAATCCCATGCATGACATCCCTCTTAGGAGAAACAAAGTTGAGTAAACGCCTTTGCATCTGTGTTTCCTCCAAGTGATATTTGTGACTTTGATTCCAGACTAATATCCAGATTGAGATACAATCCTATGGAAAAGTAAGTGATATTCGTGATTTTGATTCCAAACTAATATCTAGATTCAGATACAATCCTATGGAATAGTGAAAAAGAAAGCACTCATTTTACATGTATTTCTAACCCCATTATACATAAAACAATCAAACTAAATTTTCCACGGTCCAAAATGCAAGGCAATATTATTGAAAACCTACATCATATGGACATTGTTAATCTCTACCACATCAATGATTTTTAATTTCAAATCTATAATTAATCTAATCAACTCATTTTTATCCAATTATTATTAAAAACTTTATTGAAAAACTACATTAGATGGACATTGTTAATCTCTACCATATCAATGATTTTTCATTCCAAATTATAATTATCCTAATTAACTTATATTTATAGAGGTTGAATGACATCCCAAGGCATTCTCCAATTTGAGTTTTGTAGCTTTCAATGCTCTAAAATGTTTTTCCTATTAAGTTCATAATGAACCCAACTTCTAGGTTATGATGCTTTTATTTTAATGGTGCATTGGTTTTTTTTGATAATATCTTTTATTAACAATACATACAATTCTTTTAAAAATTGAAAAAATAGAATACAATTTTTATGTCCTAGACATATGGTATTTGGTGGATGACATTAGTTTAGTAATGGGGAGATTAATTTTTCCCTAGACTATAGTTTTAACATTGTTGTTTAGAGTTTATATTAAAAACAATATTTAAAAACATATTTATCTTTTTGTGTTTTCCACTTCAAGAAGAGTTTCCACCTCCTTCCAGAGACAGACGCTAGCCAAATTACATCCAAATTTAATGTCTCAGGCATGCTGACCTTTGAAATCTGTAATGACCACTAACCATGGTCAGATTACCTTTGAAATCTGTAATGACCACTAACCATGGTCAGATTAATGATAGATGCACAGTGTAAGAAAAAGGACGATTGACTCTACTAATTTAAATATATATTTTAAATCTTAGGAAATCACCATTTAGTTTCAATATATCTAGGAAGGGAAGAGAAAAAATAAAGCCTTCATGAATACATGGGTACATGGATGTGTCCTCTCTATCATTTGTTGGTAAAAACTATGCGGCGCCCTATGTGAAGGAAATGCATAAAATGAAAATTACCATTTAGTTTCAATTTACACCGGCTTGGAGATGGTTTTGAGGAAATATAAATTATTTATTTATTTTGTGTATTTTAATTTCTAAACGAGTTTGAATATATTTGATCACACTATCCATTCCATCCACCTATCATGTGTTTTTATTATTTTAACTTCCAAACTAGTTTGAAATTCTTTTTTCACAATACTGATTCCAACCACGTATATTATTCCTCATAAGAGTTTGGAAAATTTGGGAGGTATGGAGTATGACTGAAAAGTTGGAAGTTTTGAAACCTTTTTGGTAAATTCGGTAAAATCATAAAGCCAGAGCCGGAAGGCGGTTGATTCTGTCGATGAAGTGGTCTCGAGCAATTTATGAATCAATTGATCACCCTAGGCAGCAACGAGCTCCGAGTGAAGTCATCAATCTTGCAAATAGCTAACAACACAACAAAGCATTAGTATTATACTAGATGAACAGATAACTAAAATGCATAATTGGGACTATAGTTTAACTACCCTCTTGGATTGACTCCTTACTTATCTCATATCTTACAGGCTTGGGTGGTTTGGTGTTGAAGTGAAATAATTTATGTTCAGAACCTGTACAAACATTGAGGTGGAAGGGCACATGGCAAACTTCAATTATGTGGTTGTTTGTTTGCTTTACTTTATAGTTGGACTTTGTGTCCAATGGTTATTTTGTCTTTTTTAATGAATGCTAGTCAAAGAATAGTTTATGCATTAACCAGCTTACTTCATAATAATGATTGCTATGGCAGGCTCATTGGCCAATATGGGTCATTAAATCTCATGGTTGAGATCCAATAGTTAACAATAAACCTACACACTAATCATTGCTCTAACCGATGTTGGTTATTTTTCTTAATGCAAGTGGAGTTAGTACTTTGGAATGTGCACTCATTTTACGAGCAAAATGATAAACTTGATAGGCTATATTTGAAAACGCGTTGAAAATTTACTATGTGAGGCACAGTGGTTCTTTATAAGAATAATAAAATAACCTCCCATAAACTATAGATAAAAGGTTTAATGTGTATATGTATGTATAACCAGGCACACAATCTTCCCCACAACTTCTCTGTGTTTCTGAAACCCTACCTCATTTCATCCATTGCAAATTCTCCGTAGCATCTGACCATCATGCTCAATCTTCCCCACAATTTCTCTGTCTTTCTGAAATCCTAACTCATTTCCTCCTTTGCAAATTGCGTCCATAACATCGAGCATCACTACCTTTTTTTTATTTTTGTTTTCTATTTTACTATGGCTGCATCATCTTCCAACGCTGCCTCCTCCTCCACCGCCGCTGATTCCAACAACTATGATCAGTGGTATCAGGTGTTCATAAACCATCGCAGAGTTGATGTGAAACAAACCTTCGCCAAGTCTCTCTACAATCGCCTGCGCTCAATTGGATTGTCAGTCTGGCGTGGCAAAATTGGAAAATATGCTCAAGACATACAACAACAACATGAAGACAAGCACCGATATAACGTCAACATTATTGAAGACTAGAGAAATGCACTTTCTCATGTTGTAGAGTTCAGCGGTTTCGAGCTAAAGGCGTGCGATATTGGGTGAGAATTCAACCTTCACTCTCGATATGGTGGTATTTCATAATTGATAAATAGACATATATGTTTCTCACTGCTATTTTTTTCTTCTCAATAACTAGCAAGGATTTGGAGCCGAATTCGGTAAAAACAACCTGCGTCAGACTTCAACCATGTCTATTATCCCACTGTGTGTTCCCCATGAACTTAATGTATGCATTGCAGGCCATCCTTCCTTGCATCCAACAGCCAAGGAGCAAAGTTAAGTTAACTGTTAACTCTGCTCCTCGCCTGTTGGATAGAAAGAATCTGCAATTGACATAAGCCTAGGCCATTCCAGGTGGGGTGTAACTCGGCCTCCATCTATCATGTGCCTCAGACAGGCTGAGGAGAAATTGTTTTCATTCATCAACTGTCTGAGGAGAAATTGTTTTCATTCATCATACTTTTTGTTGTGTGTAAATAAATATTCAATTTGTGTAGGAAAACAATAAGTTATATATCAGCCACCCACCACCACCTCTTTGTAATTGTTAGCCATGGAGACCCTCATTGGCAGAAAATACAGAATCAGAATCTGCAGCGGTGCTAATACCTATACGATTAAAATTATTTCAGAGAAATAGTTTGAGTTTATAAGATTGCATTGAGGATAAAGGCTAGCTAGTAAATGTTGTTATATGTATGAATATTTTTGAATAAGAGTCTCATGGATCATGGAGCACTTTGTAGAATGCACCAATCTCTTTTAGAGCAATGTCTTGCAGGAGAGTAAATAATTGAAATTGTACTATTTAGGTTTTAAAATTTTGATGACTGATAATAACAAGGCCTAGGAGGTTTTATTGGAATTTTTAAGTGTTGCTGGGATCATAACATAAGATGACATGAACTTGGAGATTCACATTTAAGCATCTTCATAAGTTAACGCAATTGTCAAGTGTAAGCATAATTGGGCAAGTAACATTGATAAAGTTGGATATACCTAGTTAATTGCATCTATCTAACTAGATGTTGTCCAACCCTGTATGGGGGAGATCTTATTAGATTAGTCACCNTAAAAAAAAAAAAAAAAAAAAAAAACTAGCATAGATCCATTTTAAAGAGGCATCTCTGCCAATAATTGATAGAGAAGCCAGTATGGGGGAGATCCTCTCATGTAAGTAGTAGGGAACATAAATAAAAAAAACATAAAACATAAAATATAAATTAAATATCAACTTAAATAAAAAAATAAAACTAGCATAGATCTATTTTAAAGAGAGACCTATAAAGTATCCAGAGCTATCCAACTGGTAAAAAGACCTACACTCAATAAATTTGATTCCTCTTGGTGCTTAATAAATCAAGGTTTAAAATGAATCTATGCTAGTTTACTCTTGTCCTACCCATCTTCAAGAATTTCCGCAACTAGATATGTTATACTTATTGAATTGTAATTATTAAAGATTAAATACGGTTTAAATTGAAGGAACCGATGTTAAGACAAAGGAAGAGGTGACTATTGAGATGGTATGTATGTTAAAATCCTTCATCTCCGTTATTTTTTTTTGTCTTTCTTATGATGGGCATAATGAGGTCTTAGGATAAATTTGTGTGAGGTGGTTATCAGAAATTGGGGCCCTGCCGACACGGATGATCATAGACAGAGGGACGTTTAATTTGAATGATCATTAGTAAGAGTGCCCTACATGACATGGATCCATCACATAACGTGAAAATCAGCTTCGAAATATAAATCAAGATATTGCTTGATCGCAGAGCTGTCGATATTGAGCCGAATTTAATCAGCAAAAACCATGTTTAATACTGATTATTATTTTCATTTATATTCTACTTATATTCAATAAGAGTTTACTTTTAAGTTAACACTGCAATTGTTGAACTTGGGTTGCAAGGGTTTTAATTTCACCCCCACCCCCACATAATGCACACATAATGCAAAACCATGATGTCTGTGAATGAATTAATCCCCGTTGTGGCAACTTTTCCTTTCAAAATTTCGTATATTTGACACATGCACATATATGAAATACCTTCACGATTTTTAAGGTGTTTCATGTATTTCATTTATCCACATGGTTCTCTATGTATATATACCGTTTCTTTTCTTTCAATGTGAGGACATATCTTATATATAATGAAATAATTTGCGGACATATCTTATATATAATGGAGAAAGTAGGCAATGTTATCCAAAATTGGATTATAATATGAGCTCTATGGGAAGTAAAAGGGGACGATGCATATAATTTTGAAGTCAGCTCAAGTAAGAAATGGGCATTGCATTTGTACAACATTTTATAGTTCAAGCCCATGAAAATGGGAAAAAAGTAGACATTTGCAATAATTTATTGCAAAAGGATTAAGCTTATTGAGTAGCTAATTTAAATCAAATTTAATTTTTATCTTTTTACAATGACGGAATTATGAAAGAAGGATCTACTATTTAAACATAATTTTTATTTTCTTGTTACAATGACAGTATGAAAAAAGAACTACTATTTAAACTTCCACTTCCAATGTTATATGATTGATCGAGTACAAATCAATGTTATTATTTTTTTCTTGTTTGAGTTCGTGCTTAAGCAATAAGAAATCACTTTTACTTGATTGAATTTAGGCTTAATAAATGATAAATAATCTATATTAAGTTGGGAAAGGTGTGAAGGAAAAACCACATTTTCAATAAAACTACAAGAAAATTATTAATATATTTTTAATAAAGTTAATTCTTGTTAGCTCATTCTGTTAAGGTGTGGGTCTCCTCATCAAGGCGATATGAGTTCAATTCTCCTTATGGATGAACTAATTGGGCGGAGACATCCCAAAATCCAACCAAAATCCCATCTAAATACCAAAGTCCCATCTAAATAAAAAAGTTTTGATTCAAAAAAATATACTTTACAATCTATAGTAGATGTTTATTATATTAAGGACATTGGAAGGTGTTAAAGTTATATTTTAGGGACAATGTTGAAATCATAAAATACTTTATTTTTTATTTATTTATTTTTATTTTATATATTAGTAATTTTTTTCATTTCATACAAAAAATAATAATATGTCTTTATACACATTCTATGAAAAGATCCACATAAAAAAAATTAAGACTTTAAAAAAATTCCTCAAAATTTAACATTCATGTGTGAAGAAATCCTTATTACAATGCATATAATTACATTAATATCTCAACTCAATTAAAAATTTGTTCAATTGGTAAAAATTTTATATATTTGAAATAAATATCTTAAACATGATTTATACTTAATTCTATATTGTTTGGGTGACAACTATTTTCCAAGGAATAATTTGGTGGAAAATAACTATTGGATTTGATTACGAAACTTAACCTCAAAAGGATCAAGAAAGTGGAACTTGTGAGTTTTCCAACTTTCAAATAAAAAATCTTATGTTTTACTTAAACTAACCCTGGAGGCTATTGTTTGAGTAACATTATGATAAAAGATGTTTAAAATAATCAAAGACAATACAAACTACATTGTACAACATAGTTAATTATTTTACTTTTATAATTTTTTTAATATTTAAAAAGCTTATAACCATTACATTATTATAGTGCCACATTTCACTATTTTTCTGAAAATTGTGCCAATAATTAGTTTTAGATGCATTATCCATGTCATATTGTCTTGTTAACATATTTTAAATTGTGATCAAATCTTTTATAATGTCAATTTTGCATTGAAACGACTTATCCTGATTGAGAATTTATAATGTCAATGTTGCATTGAAAAGGTACAAACATGTTAACCAATTTTGAAGCTTATAAGGTTTACTAGCACATAACACTAACGGATATTAGTATGGGCACTATAGAAGTTACAATAGATTATTTAGTAACCAGGATCAATGATATTATAAGCATTATAGGGGTTTTTAACATGGGGATCATAAGGGTTATAAACATGGAACTATAGGAGTTATACATATTACTTTTTATGAGGATATATGGTTTATAATGGCTATTATTATGATGACTAAATGACTTATCAACATAATGAGCATAACAATTATGAACATTATGAGTATATATGTATTCAAATGATGGCTATATGGGCTACTTGTATGAGGGCCCTTAGACTTAAAAAGGTTATCAACACAAGGACCATAAGACTTACTAGGGTTATTATAAGACCTATTAGCACAAGGATCAAAGGGGTTATTAGCATGTGGATCATAAAGATTATAACCATGATGTGTTTTCTTGAACTTTAGGTCCATAGGAACCAAATAGTTGCCTCCCATTAATATCCATTTTCAACTACTTTGGAGGTCAAAATATGTGCCACAAACATTTCAATGTTTCTGATAATCTTCTTACTCTTGCTTATCTAATTTTGTTTCATATAGTGTCTGAAGTTCATTAGAGAAGTTATAAAATCCTTGGACCCTATTGGATATTGGTATGTGGAGGAGAGGTCCACTTCCATTTGTGTATGAATTTGACAAACCTGCATATGCTTCCTAAATATCTGTCAAGCATATTAATTATTAGTTATTATACAGGTTGCATATTATACTTTTTCATTTACATTACTTACTAAATTTTTTTTTGAAACATGTGCATTCATACACTTACAAAAATTATCCCTATTTGTAGAATTTGCCACACACTCTTATTTCTCTACTACCATTATTGGTAATTTGATTTGTAATTATGAATAGATCCTTTGTGAAAATTTACCAATTTTTCATAAAATATTGTATCAATCATTTTATTTTCTCCTCCATAATTTTAAAGTCACTTGCCCCAATTGTTCATGGTTATGCCAAAATTTATATTGAAATTTTTACACTATTAGGGTGGACTCCCCACGATTGTTTTCCCAAAGCCATAAGACTCTAGTGAAAGAGCAAAGAAGTTTGTCATTTACAAATATAGTTGTGAAAAGAGTTGGAGAGGCTAGTTTATATGATACCATGTTGAATGATACTTATCCATAGTATCATTGACATACCTACTTTGATCCCAGGTAGCATCCCTGAAATGAACATATGAAGGGAGTTTGAAGGTGGTAAACATAAATTGCAAATTCCTATTTTTGAATGCATGAAGGGAACTTGAAGAGTGTAGACATGGATTGAAAATTACCAGTTTTGATCTCATAGATTTGTCACGTTCCAATCTATCCTTACTACCATAGGAGGGGATATTTACGAATTTCAAGCTTATAAATTTTTCCCCATTGGCCATTAATACAAATTCATAAATAAGAAATGCATGAGAAAATGCATAAATGTAAAACACATTAGAAATAAATATCCATCTAGAAACACATCATACATAAGCAAGCATATTCATCACAGGACGGAAATAAAATCATTCTAAATTCATATACAAAGATAATAATTATCATTTAACAAAGAAGATCCAAGAAATTATCTCTGTAAGAGATATTTTCCACCCAACCGTAGGTATCAGCTTCATATTCCACCCCCAATCCGGGCTATGAGGCCACCGAGGGGGAGGATACACCTACATTCTTCTCTCTCTCAACCCACAACCCATTTTCTCTCATTCTTAGCCAAACTTCCCAACTCTGAGAATTTACAAGGATCTCACTCAACCATGTTAGCATGACACTCTTTTCTACTACTCCACACAACACAAGGAAGGAATTTCCCTTCAATGCTCCATAGTTCTTTTAGGAAATCCAACCTTTATAGTGTTTACGAGTGTGCAAAAAGAGTCCAACCTACTGTATTTTGATGGAGAACCTCCTATAACAATAATTCGTTTCTTCTCAAGCATTCATGAGTATCAAAACACAATGGGTAAAGGTTCCTATCTTCCCCAACCTCTATGCTCGCCTACAACCATCTCTTTTCTCTAATGTCCGCAATTTCCCTTAACAATTCTAATTTTATTATTATTTCACAATATGGTAATGGTAAATGACAATGTAATGAACTGCAAGATAAAAACTCTATGTAGTGTAAAATTTGCATGAGAATGTGTACTGGTAGACTCCAAAGGATATGCGAGGGCATTTTTGTTTATTTATAAGAACCAACCCAAACATTTGTTGGAAAGTGAACTAACAAATTAAGACATGGTCACATTCTTTGCATCTTTAACCTATTATATGTATGAAACATTAATGATTACAAGACATTGATTAGAATAATTATAAAGTTGAGCTACAAACAAAAATTATATATTTCATCATTATATATTTCGTTAAGTTTGTATTTTAAGGGATTTTTTTATTACTTGATAGATTAGAGTTAAGATGAATTTATACTTGTGGTTTAAATTCATAAATAAACTGAATTCAGAGAGAGATTAAAAATCACTAATTTGATTTTGAATACAAAGATAAATTCCAAATCTTTGATTATATATATATATATAATATTTTCTATTCATTTGAAAAGAAGGTACATTCTATAGAGAGTACAAAAATAAGAAACTGATCACAGTTCTCTATATATGTCAACCAAAAATGGATACAGGATTCAGATTGTTCAAGCTTTAAATAAGCAATTACATAGAGAGGATAGAGAGAGAACTTTTGAATGAAATTATATCATATTCTTTGACAATAAGAGTTGATGAAAAATCCCTCCCTGAGTTTAGTAATTTCCATAGTGCCAACATAGAACTCAAGACCTTTTTTAGAGAGAGAGTCAACAAGGAAGTTATGCTCTCTCTATGTATGTGAATAACTGATACCTTAAAAGTTGCTTGATACTTGTTTTGGATGATAAACTATATGAATGAGCAAGATGTATGAAACAACGATAGAATTATTCATGCAACTGATAAGAAATAGTCACATAAATCCTGAAGTGAGTGGAAATTGGATTCAAAAGGAAATTTTAAGAGGTGGAACAGAGCCTGTAGTTCTGCACAATTGTTTGAACCCGCCTCCTTTGATCCCGAATCTTAGAAAGAAGAAATTGAGAATAGAAAAATCATGAAATCAAATACAATCCTAATATAATTTTCTTGTGATGCACTATCAAAACAAGCCCAAGGATAGATAGCTAGAAGGGAAAAGACCTGAAAAGGGGGACAAGTTGCTTGATAAACCGTTTCCAATAATAACTTAAAAGAGCTTGTATTTTCCCCACCACTAGAGCAATTTGTGGAGTTTCATTAGAAAACACAACGTTATTCCGCACAATACATATGCCCCAATATAGAAGATAAGGGATAGAACTAAAGTTCTTCATCTCATGTAAGGAGAAGTACCTAAAAAATAAGAGTCTAGCAAACTTCCAATCCACATATGCTTGACCTTACATAATGATTCAAGTTCCTTCCAAACATAATAGGTGAACGAACAATCTTGAAAAATATGAGTAGCTTATTCTTTAGATGATTTGCAAAGGGAGAAAATTATAGACCCAAACCAATTTAGCTTCTGCAAACAAGCCCAAATTAGAGCCTGTTTCAGAGACTCAACCACATGAGGAGTGTGGATTTGGGAAGGACTATTTTCTTCCAAATTTTCTTCCACCACCATTTGACTGAAATATTATCCTCTTGGAGCATAGACTCATATCCCAATTTTTTTGTGTATACACCTCCAGCAGCATTATAGATACATGAAAGTGAATCCACCTCCTCCTTGAGTCTGATATCATCTTAAGAGTCCTAGGATCAATCCCAATCACTATCCAAGCCGAGGAACTAGGTTAAAATACATCCCTAATGCCAAAGATTAGTATTGGAAAGATCAACAATTTTATCCACCATTGCCTAACCCACTGATTGAAAATGAAATATTAGATTTGTTGGAAGACCAATTTGATATTTTCTCCCTATAATGGTGTCTGAGGCAACACAAACTGATTTTCCATTACCAACCTTCTAGGCCATAAACTTTCCAATGAACTAAAATGATTTGGATAATTCTTTCCAATGGTTTAAAGAATGGGATACATGCCCGACAATTCTTTTAATCCCATCCATTATGGTTCCATGAGCAATGCATTTGGATACAAGAATAGACTTCCATGGGACATTCTTCGAAAGAAAATTCCATAGATACTTTGTAGTTAAGACCTTGTTAAAAATGAGAATATTTTTTATCCCCCAACCTCTTAGAGGATTGGGGTCTGCAAGCTTGTTCCATTTAACCAAATTAAACCCATGATATTCACTTTGGCCTCTCCATAAGAAAGTAAATCAAAGTTTCTTGATTTGAACCAAGATAGCTTTGGGAATGTGAGCCATTGAATGGCAATATATAGGGATTTCCTCTAAGAATGATTTGATAAGCACCAATCTTCCACCTCCAAAAATTCATTTGTTACACCAGAAATTTACTTGACCTTCTATCTTATTTACCAACTAACACCATTCCTCCTTACCATATTTCATAGGTTTAAGAAGGAAACCCAAACACTTTAATCTATCTTCCAAGATTCCTAGTTAAAATGGAAAAATGATTTGCTAGAAGGGACGTTGGTCCAAATGATTTCTAGGAAAGTGAATCAAAGACATAGAAGGGTTTATTTCCATACCTATTGCTTGACAAAACAAATCCAATATTGACTTGATTCTTTGACATTCCCTTTGATATTGCATACAAATAGCATATTAGTGTCCACAAACAGAAGATGGGTCAATACTTCTTGGCCTTGAAACGAAACCCCATTTAACCTTATACACCTATGCTTGTCCAAAATGAGTCTGCTTAATCCTTTGATCATGAGAAGAAAAAGGTATGCAAAGAGAGGGAATCCTTGCCTTAGCAAACAATAGGACTTGAAAAATAAGGGCATTGACCCATTGATGAGGACCACAAAGGAGGAAGAAACAATACATCCCATAATCCAATTATTTATTTCCAAACTAAAACCAATGTGAAGAAGAAAAAAAGGGATGAAAATCCAAGAAGCTTTATCATATTTGTTTGAGAGGTCTAACTTTAGAACCCCAACTTTCTTATGTTGAAACTTAATGGAGTGGAGGCCGTCCTGAGTTGCACCCATTGCTTCATGAATGGAGTGACCTTGAAGTAATCCAAATTGTTCCTTTGATATGGAAGGAAAGAGAACAAGTTTGATTCTAATATCAATAATGTTAACAACCAATTTATAAACACCATTACAAAGTGATATTGGCTTGAAATTGTCAAAGTTTCTGGATTGTCCTTCTTGGATATGAGGGCCAAGAACTTTGAATTGGAAGGCTCTAGAATGTTACTTTATAAATGAGTTTCTTCATCCACTCTAAAAGTTGCAGCTTACTACCAATAAATCCCATCAAGTATACCTCATCGGTAGTTTAAATGTTGAAATATGCACACGATATGTTGGGGGATGAACATAGAAAAGTTGCATAATGAAATTTCACAGTGGATAAACCATATTGCCTTACCATGTCATCCTATGAAGTAGACATTTTCTGATATGACCCCACCCATCGAAAATACTCATTAATCCACATGTCTCTTTCCACACTCAAAGCATATGAAACAAACTGATCCAGAAGAAAATATGTCATACAAGGAAGTGAACCAAGGAATCCTAACTTAGATTGATCTGAATCATGAAAAAGGGAGGATGTAGGGACTGTTAAAATTCTCCCAGATGGGACATAAAAAAATTCCTTGATCTCCTCATCATTGTAAAATATGGAATTACCCAAAACTGCATCCTCCAAATAATCTACAAGTTGAATATTTGGCTCAATTGGGTCAAAAAATGATAGTAGATATAGCCTAAAAATTTATGCAGAAACCCTATCCCCCTTCATCCCCTCCATTGGAAATAGCTTGGGTGGTTGGGAGGAATGATTGCTACCCTCCCCACTGTTGTGAGGGAAATCTACCTTATGAATTAAGGTCCTAGTGTAAGAACCCAAAAATTCGTAAAAATTTAAAATTTTTCATGTAACATAAAATGTTCGTAGTCGTCATTGCTTAAGAATCAATAACTGCTAACAGTTATTTTAACAGTAGTAACTAGAACTGAACATTTGTAAAATCCCTAGTTTTGTATAATTATTTGTTTATCTTCATAGTTCCATGTTAAGGTTTTGAATTTAGCAGTTTATGTTTTAGAATAACAAGAAAAGATAACCATGTCTAATCCTGCTACTAAGTATGTTTTTACTGTCTTATGACAAGTAGGAAAAACTTCAGTTGAGATTGAAGCTTACTTAGATTATAGCTAACGCAGTGAAGTGATACTTCTTTTACAGGTTCTAAACAGGTAAGCAATCTTGTTACCAGTTTTTCCAGTTCAAGATTAATATTCAACTAGCATATAATAAAATGCTAGTTAAATTAATTGTTTACAATTTGAGCAGTAAAGGAGGTTTTGCTGATATTATTATTTATGATCTTTATAGTTGAAAGTAGTGTAAACATTTCTAGCAACTGAACTTAACTCAATTATTCTTCTAACTAGATCTTGTTTGTTTATTTTGTATCATTCTACTTTAGTTTAGAAATATGTAAGCAACTTTAGGAAGAGGCATCTCATCTAGCAGTTGATATTATTGAAACTACTTGATGTCATAACATTTCCAATATTCTTACTCTTATTGATACTGAGTGAATCTAGAAAGAAGCGAAGGATCTCAGTGAGAATCTTAAGCATTTTTTACTGAGGACTTAAATTATGATATCAAATTTTATTATCTATTTTAATATGCTATTTAGGCATATTTGTTGTAACAGATATTAATGGAATTTCATAGTTGATTTCCAGTGCTTATTTAAGCAATATCCATGATGTAGTTCTTTTTCATTAAGTTTCCTATACTAAATCCGATATTAGAGAAATCCATACTTGAATTTTTATATATCTCTACTCTATTATAAAACCATACTAAAACCCTAGTATTCTTACTATCTACCTCCCAAGTTATTGACTATGTAATAATTGTACATAAAACCAAAATATATCAACCCATAACATGTATTGTAACATGGTATTAATTCATTTCCCCCCCACTATTACATGCAAGCTAAGCAAGGGTTTCGAACTATAACAAAAGACCCACAAATGAGAATATTTTTCAAGCCATGTGTTGGCAATATGAAGGTTAGGTTTTGGGTTTGATTGAAGACACTATAAAAAATTGATAAACTCTAAAAATCTGCATTCTTCTCAATCTTATTATACTGTTGTGTGTTTGTGAAAGTGGCAGGATTATGGCCATAAGGTTCACTGTCCAAACTTGCACCTTCTTTTTCTGCAGGCTCCCTATGCAGTCTAAGTTTCTTTGCATCGAAGGATTGGTATGTTACGGTTGTGTTGAGCCACAAAACCCATCGAACTGTTGTAGTTTAACTTGGTAAGCATTGATTCTTGCAAACTGGTGTATTCGTGACCTAAGAAGGTGAGCACGACTTCTTGGTTGTCGTGGTGTGGCATGAGTTGTTTACTGTCGTTTTTAAGATTGGAGGAAAAGGTTAGCAGTCTTCATAGTCCATTATGTAAAGTGGCATTTTCCTTTGATCCATCGTGGGGTTTGGGATTTGGATTTTACTCTGTCAGCTGCATATTTCTTCTACAATGCTTCTTTGAAGCTCACCGATCTCCCAAAGGTGGTTAGGGTTCAATTGATTTTTACTGTTTACCTCTTGGCATGGTATTTGTCTTTGCCCGTCGTTCTTTGAAAGGTAGATGAGAGTTTGGAAGTGAGAACTGTGTGCTTGTAATCTTCCTGATAGTGGCCTCCTAAAGCTCGTTGTCTTCGAAAGAAATGGCCAGGGTTTTAAAACTCGTCTTTTAATGACAGAGATAAAGGATAAAATCCCAGGTATAAAATTCTTTTCTATTTTAGCATTATTGCACTGTTTAAATTAGTTTCTTTCATTATTATCAGTGATAGTAATAACTCTCATTTTCATGTTCAAACCTTTGTAGGCTGCAATCCAAAGGGTTACCTGGGGTTTGAAAATCGTAACGAGAAGGGGCTCCACCAAATCGATTGTCCTGGTAAGCCTCGGTTTCACTGAGGTTCTCCTAGAGTGGTTTATAGTGTTTGAAAAATATTGTTGATGGAATTCATAGGTTTATTGGTTCTTCAAATCAATCGCGATGTACTGTATCATGAATTCTTAGACATGCCAAGGGCCGTTACATGATGATTGTTCAAGAAAAAAATTATGAAGCCCTAGTGGCAATTTTAGCAAAGTTTGCAAATAGGGCTTTCATAGCCGAGACAAATGTTTTGTCTAATGAATTCTGTTCGTAATGATGATACTTTTGAAACAGGATTTTAAGCCTTGACTTGTAATGTAAAAAGGCCATAAGGCCGTAACTATTTAAGTCAGTTTTTGGTCTTACAGTTGGTTGACTGTAACTCTGTTTTGATAATATATTTATATATATTTTGGTTAGTTGACTATTCTTGTTGTAATTTAACCTTTCAAAGGTTTTAGGATTAAGTAAATTCCTGGTTATTTTGTTTTTTGTTTAAGTAAATTAAATCTTGAGGGTTTCTGATAGTTGGGGTTTTTAAATAGTAATTTAGTTATTAAACTAGTAATGATTTATGTAGTAAAATAAATAAAAAAGAAAGATATTAGCTGTATAACTTAATTCTTTTCTGAAATCTTTGAGATAAAAAATATACCGTTAACCTACTGTACTACCTTATAAAAGGTGTGGAAAAATACAGAGTAGGTAATTTCTTTCTATCTATTAATTAAATCAGAATTTCTTCTAATCATTTACCCTAATTTAATAAGCTCAGAACTTACTAACTTCTCACAACATACACATTTCTCCTAGCTAACCCTAGTAGCAGTAAGAACAGAAGCATAACATATATTTACTTAAACATAAACTTTCCAGAGAACAGTAAATACTTAAATAGTTGAATAAAACAAGTAGAACCTGGAAATATAGAAGAGGTGACAACAAATTAAGGAACCTGTTCCTCCCAACCAACTCCTGGAGTAAAGCTAGACTGCAATTCTCAGGACCCCTGAGCTTGTCTCCTGGTCCACCTGGTAGAAGTATTGGGTGAGAGATGTAGTCTAGGAATCCTCTACAACTCCATTGAGTGTTCAACAATAAGTCAGTTCTGCATGCAACAGTATGAACTCAGCTTAGAATAGCTGCACTAGTTCATGTCTTCAACACTTTTCCACTCAAAACATACTTCATCTAGTCCCCTCCATCAAATTCTCTTGTGCAGTTCATTCACTCAGAATCTTCACAACTCTAGAATGAGCAGCCTCAGTTGTCTTCAATGGGAAGTTTAGTATTAGCATGCCTAGGTATTTTGGGTCAGTTTTTACTTAATGAGCCACCTGATCTTGTTCCACTTTCTTGGGGAACATGACCACAAAAATAGGGAAGTTTCCACCTGCAACAGCTAGAAGTAGTTTGAGAATGCTGCCAAGTGTCAATATGCTCTCAACCCAGCCTTCTCTATCAAGTGACCAGTAAAACACTCATTTAACAACTTCCCTAAGCTGTTGTCTCATCTTTCATTTATTTATTAATAAAATATTCAGCAATTACATTAAATTATCCTTGACCCCACTTGGTCATTAATTACAAACTTTAACATAATGTTTCTTAAAACATAAAATGTTTTTGCAAATTGGGGCATGTGACATACACACCCCCTTAATTTATAACATCGTCCTCGATGTTCGTCCTCAGAATTGGATATGCATCTAGCATATGACTCTCCAATTCCCAGGTGGATTCTTCTGTTCTAAGGTGCTTCCATTGCACCTTCACTTGACCAATGGTGCGATTCCGAAGCATGATCTCCCTCCTTTAGAGGATACAATCCGGTTCCACCAGAAAATCTCCTTTGGGTTCCACCTGCACATCATTCCAGTTTATAACATGAGTAGCATCATGCACATATTTTTTTAACATAGAAATATGAAAGACATTATGAACCTTCAAATTTGGCGGTAAAGCCAACTAATATGCTACCTATTCTATTCTGGACAGTATTTCCAAAGGTCCGCAATATCGGGGTGCTAACTTAGCACAACTTCCTAATCTCAAAGAACTCTTTTTAGGCCTTATCTTAATAAAGACATGTTCACCAACCTGCAACTCCTTTTGAGTTCTTTTAAGATCTGCTTGACTTTTTTGTTGATCTTGCGCCACTTTCAAGTTACCTTGCACCTGTTTTACAATTAACTCCATCTCTTTTAATAGTTCAGGTCCTAATACTAACCCGTCAATTGTATTACTCCATGAGATGGGGGTATTGCACTTCCTGCCATACAAGATTTCAAAAGGACTATATCTTGCTGAAGCTTGGTAGTGATTGTTGTAAGAAAACTCGACCAAGTGTAAGTAATCTTCCCATTTACCTGGCTGTTCTTATACATACATTCTGAGCAGATCCTCCAATACCTGATTCACTCTTTCAGTCTATCCATCTTTCTGAGGATGGAAAGAGGTACTGAAATTTAGTGTAGTATTTAGTCCTTTAAACAAAGACTTCCGGAAGTTGTCCGTAAACTTAGGGTCTCTATTTGAAATTATTACTTTCGGTATTCAATGTAAACAAAAAGTTTGTTTTAGGAATATATCAGTAATATTCACAGCTTTGTAATTAGTTTTTACAGGTATAAAATGAGTTTCCTTGCTTTGTTTATCAACGACTACCATTATTGAGTCATTTAGGTTTTTATTTCTAGGTAGTCCTGTAATAAAATCAAGGTTGTTTATCTCCCACTTCCAGCTAGGAATAGGTAATGGATGAAGTAACCCGGCTGGATGCTGGTGTTCCGTCTTTACTTGCTGACATTCAAAGCACTTAGAAATGTATTTTTCCAGTTCATTTTTCATGTTTGGCCAAAAACAAGCTTTTCTTAACATAGTTATAGTCTTCTGATAACTAGGATGTCCTGAGTAAGGAGTCTTATGAATTTTGTTCAAAATTAGTAACTTAATTTTAGGGACATTAGGTATATATAGTCTATCTTTATATAGTAATAATCATTTTTCATTTAAACTATACCCTGTACTTAAACTTTCAATTAAATTTTCTGCTACCTTTGCTTGTAATTTCTGATAATTTTCATCCAATCTTATTCCTTCTTCTAGATGTTCTTCTAAATCTGTTTTATAGGTGCCGATTGCTGCTACAAAATTTAGTTTTGCATTCATGCTTAAAGCATCAGCAACATTATTGTCTCTTCCCTTAATATGTTGGATTTCAAAATCGTACTCGCTAAGGAAAGCTAGCCACCTAGCTTGCCAAGCGTTTAAGTTAGGTTGATCCAACAAATATTTTAACCCTTTGTTATATGTCATTAGTATAAAGTTTATTTTGATTAAATGATGGCGCCACTTTTTTAATCCATGTATAACAGCAGCCAACTCTAATTCATAGGTTGCATAGTTTTTCTCATGAATCTCCAACTTCCTAGACTCATATACAATGACGTGTCCTTCCTGAGTTAAAACTCCACCTAAACCGTCATTGCATGCGTCAGTACATACTATGAAGTCTTTATTAGGATCAACAATCCTTAAGATTGGTGCGGTGGTTAATAATATTTTTAACTTTTTAAAAATATGTTCACACTTTTGACTCCACTCAAATTTCTTCCTTTTCTTCTGTAAAGAAGTTATGGGATTTGCAATTCTTGAAAACCCTTCGATAAATCTTTGATAATAGCTAGTAATCCCCGTGAACGATCGTACGTCAGTTACATATTTTGGGACTGGCCATTCTTCAAATGCCTTTATATTTTTAGGATCAACAGAAATCCCTTATTTAATCACTACATGACCCAGATACTGTATTTTATCCTTAAAGAAACCACATTTACTGATTTTTGCATAGAGCTGATGTTCTCGTAACTCTTGTAAAACAATTTTTAAGTGTTCTTCATGTTCTTCTTCAGACTTCGAATAAATTAAAATGTCTTCAATGAATACGACCATGAATTTATCAAGGTACTTATGCATTATATTATTCATCAGACACATGAAGACAACTGGGGCATTAGTAATCCTGAATGGCATAACAACAAACTCATAATGACCGTATTGGGTCCTAAAAGTTGTTTTAAAGATGTCTTCGTCTTTAATTTGGACCTGGTGAGAACCAGACCGTAAATCAATCTTTGAGACTACCGTTGCTCCATGTAGATGATCAAACAGATCATCTATGCAAGGCAACGGATATATATTTTTAATGGTCATTTTATTAAGTTGATGGTAATCTATACATAAACGTAGAGTGCCATCCTTCTTCTTAACAAAAATAATAGGTGCTTCCCAAGGAGACACATTGGGTCTGATATAATTCTTATTCTTATCAATAAGTTCTTTTAACTATGACTTTAATTCATTTAATTCTAATATATTCATCCGATAAGGGGATTTTGAGATGGGCACTACACCAGGTACCAGCTCAATAGTGAATTCTAACTCCCGCTTCGGAGGAAGTCTTGGAATTTCTTCCAGAAATACATCTGAATACTCCCTCAGGATTAGAATGTCTTTCAATTTTAGTTTATCTTCATTATTAGTATTTTATTCATTAATTATTGTTACAACAAAGGATTTACAACCTTTCCGAACAGCTCTCTTAAGTTGCAAAGTAGAGATCTATCTTATAACTATTTTCCTAGGGATTCCTCTTACATGTACTGTTTCTCCATCGTTATTTACACAAGTAAAAGTTTTATTGAAATAGTTCAGGACTACCTTGTGCTGTTCTAACTAGTCCATACAAATTAACATATCATAAGAACCTAAAGGTAGTATGTTAAGCTTAACAGAGGTTTCAAACAGATCCATTGTTACAGTACAATCCTTAACAAAACTAATCACTTTTCTTTTTGCTCCAGTAGCTAGCTGGACTAACCATGACCTTGCAAAATTTTATACTGATAACTTGCATTTTTCTACTAAATCAGAGGAAATATAACTTAAGCTAGCCCTTGGATCAATTAAAATAGATATAGTGGTTTGATTCAGCTTACCTTCCACTTCCACCATGGAAGTTTGATAGTCCACCTGCCTGTTTTCTAGTGCGACGTTGATCTAGGGCATTGTCCATGATAGATCACCAATAATCATCTCGTCCTGTATTGTATGTATGTTGCTAACAGTCTTCTTCCGGTTGGGGAAAACTGATGCATAATGAGGACCATTACATTCCTAGCATTTTACTGGTTCCTTTCGTTCAATATTCTTGGTGTAGTTACTGTGATTATTAACAGGTTCTTTATTTCTTTGACCATTTGGGTTTAACTGTGAATTATCTATTTTCCCTTGGAAATTTTTATTAGAAAAATTTCGTGTGTTATTATTCCTAAAATTACGGTTAGGTATGAAACTTTTCTTTCTCTGTTCAAAATTATTAGTTCTTTTAGCCTTCCAGTTTGTCATATTTTCCTTTTTGCGATTCTATTCATAACAAAAATCCGCCTTTCTCATCGTTTCTTCTAAAGTTTTTTTATTGTCATATTCAATTCTACCTTAGGCTTCTCATCCACAATGTAAGGCACATATCGAACCAGACTTAAAAATTTACTTTTTAGCTCTTTCATGTTCATTGTTCCCAGCTTTAGTTCATAAAATTCCTTAGCCCTCTCTTCGTAGTACTGTTCTGACAAGAATTTCTTCTTAAAATATTTCTTAAATGTACACCAGTTAATGTTCTTCCCCCTAATGCCTTTTACCCATTTTAGGTCCCGCCACCAAATATCTGCCTTCCCAATGAGGTTGTAAATGGCCATTCTAGTTTTTAGTTGATTAGAATAATTATAAATTTGAAAATATTTCTTCATCCCAGACAGCCATGATTCAACCTCTTCTCCCTTCTCAGTTTCACCATTAAAGTTTGGTGGTTTTATTTTCTTAAATTCTCCTAATATTTCTTTGTAAGGTTTAAATTTTCTCTTTCTTGTATGATGATTATCTTCACTACTATCACTAGTATATTGATAATTCTTTTTATGTGGATCACCATAAATCTCAGAGAATGAGCTACTTTCGACTTTGGACTGTTTAGACTTTTTATTTTTATGTTGATAAGGTATATCTTCAGATTCTATTTGTTTATTGTTTTCTTCATTCTGAAATTTTTCTATTAAAATATGATTCAGCTCCTCCCGAGCTCTCAGAATTCTCTCATTTTCCTTTTTGATTATTTCCATCTCCGTTCTTAGTTCCTTAACTATTTGTAATAATTCAGAAGAGTTATCAGTTATTTCTTCTTGTATGGGTTCTCTTTTAGAATTACTTCGTTCAATAAACGGGACTTCTCATCTGCATATTCTTCCAATCTTTCCATGCCTACAGTTTAACTCAGGAAAATTCTCTGGAAATATATTTAAAAAGAAAAGTAATAATCAGTATGCATATTTTAAATCTACTATTTATTTATGCAAGTTGAGCCACATTCAGGCCTAGTGTCTGAACCTTGTGCTCTAATGCCACATGTAATAACCCAAAAATTCATAAAAAATTAAAATTTGTCATGTAATATAAAATGTTCGTAGTCGTCACTACTTAAGAATAAATAACTACTAACGGTTATTTTAACAGTAGTAACTAGAACTGATCATTTTTAAAATCTCTAGTTTTGTATAATTATTTGTTTATCTTCATAGTTCCATGTTAAGGTTTTGAATTTATCATTTTATGTTTTAGAAAAACATGAAAAGATAACTATGTCTAATCCTGCTACTAAGTATGTTTTTACTGTCTTATGAAAAGTAGGAAAAACTTCAGTTGAGATCAAAGCTTACTTAGCTTATAGCTAACGCAGTGAAGTGATACTTCTTTTACAGGTTCTAAACAGGTAAGCAGTCTTGTTACTAGTTTTTCCAGTTCGAGATTAATATTCAACTAGAATATAATAAAATGCTAGTTAAATTAATTGTTTACAGCTTGAGCAGTAATTGAGGTATTGTTGATATTATTATTTATGATCTTTATAGTTGAAAGTAGTGTAAACATTTCTAGCAACTGGACTTAACTCAATTATTCTTTTAACTAGCTCTTGTTTGTTTATTTTGTATCATTCTACTTTAGTTTAGAAATCTGTAAGCAACTTTAGGAAGAGGCATCTCATCTAGCAGTTGATCTTATTGAAACTACTTGATGTCATAACATTTCCAAGATTCCTACTCTTATTGATACTGAGTGAATCTAGAAAGAATCTAAGGATCTTAGTGAGAATATTAAGCATTTTTTACTGAGGACTTAAATTATGATATCAAATTTTATTATCTATTTTAATATGCTAGTTAGGCATATTTGTTGTAACAGCTATTAATGGAATTTCAAAGTTGATTTCCATTACTTATTTAAGCAATATCCATGATGTACTTATTTTTGTATTAAGTTTCCTATACTAAAGCCGAGATTAGAGAAATCCATACTTGAATTTTTATATATCTCTACTCTACTATAAGACTATACAAAAACCCTTGTATTCCTACTATCTACCTCCCAAGTTATTGACTATGTAATAATTGTACATAAAACCAAAATATATCAACCCATAACATGTATTGTAACATGGTATTAATTCATTTTTTTCCCACTGTTACATGCAGGCTAAGCAAGGGTTTCGAACTATAACAAAAGACCCACAAATGAGAAGATTTTTCAAGCCACGTGTTGGCAATACGAAGGTTAGGTTTTGGGTTTGACTGAAGACACTATAAAAAAGTGCTAAACCCTAAAAATATGAATTCTTCTTAGTCTTATTATGCTGCTGTGTGTTTGTGAAAGCAGTAGGCTTATGGCCGCAAGGTTCACTATCCAAACTTGCACCTTCTTTTTCTGCAGGCTCCCTATGCCCTCTAAGTTTCTCTGCATCGAAGGATTTGTATGTTACGGTTTTGTTGAGCCATAAAACCCCTAGAAATCTCATAGTTTAACTTGGTAAGTGTTGATCCTTGCAAACTGATGTAGTCGTGACCTGAGAAGGTGAGCATGACTTCTTGGTTGTCGTGGTGTGGCACGAGTTGTTTACTGTCATTTTTAACATTGGAGGAAAAGGTTAGCAGTCTTCATAGTCCATTATGTTAAGTGGCATTTGCCTCTATTCCATCGTGGGGTTTGGGACTTGGACTGTACTCTGTGATCTGTATATTTCTTCTACAGTGCTTCTTTGAAGCTCATCGATCTCCCAAAGGTGGTTAGGGTTCAATTGATTTTTACTATTTACCTCTCGGCGTGGTATTTGTCTTTGCCCATGGTTCTTTGAAAGGTAGCTGAGAGTTTGGAAGTGAGCACTGTGTTCTTGTAATATTCCTGACAGCATTGAAGCTCGTTGTCTTCAAAAGAAGTGGCTAGGGTTTTAAAACTCGTCTTTTAATGACAGAGATAAAGGATAAAATCCTAGGTATACAATTCTTTTCTATTTTAGCATTATTGCACTGTTCAAATTAGTTTCTTTCATTATTATCAATGATAGTAATAACTTTAATTTTCATGTTCAAACCTTTGCAGGCTGCAGTCTAAAGGTTTACCCGGGGTTTGAAAATCGTAATGAGAAGGGGATCGACCAAATCGATTCTTCTGGTAAGCCTCGATTTCACTGAGGTTCTCCTACAATGGTTTATAGTGTTTGAAAAATATTGTTGATGAAATTCATAGGTTTATTGGTTCTTCAAATCGATTGTGACGTACTGTATTAGGCCAGGGGCCATTACATTATGATTGTTCAAGAAAACATTTATGAAGCCCTAGTGGCTGTTTTAGAAAAGTTTGGAAATAGGGATTTGATAGCTGAGACAAATGTTTTGTCTAATGAATTATGTTCGTAGTGATGATACTTTTGAAACAGGCTTTTAAGCCTTGACTTGTAATGTAAAAAGGCCATAAGGCCGTAACTATTTAAGTCAGTTTTTGGTCTTAAAATATTACTTACAACTTGTAGTTGGTTGATTGTAACTCTATTTTGATAATATATTTATATATATTTTGGTTAGTTGACTATTCTTGTTGTAATTTAACCTTTTGAAGGTTTTGGGATTAAGTAAATTCCTCGTTATTTTGTTTTTCTTTAAATTAAATTAAATCTTGAGGGTTTATAACAGTTGGGGTTTTTAAATAGTAACTTACTTATTAAATTAGTAATGATTTCTGCAGTAAAATTAAAAAAAAGAAAGATATTAGCTATATAACTTAATTCTTTTCTGAAATCTTTGAGACCGAAAATATACTGTTAGTTTTTTTAATTTTATAATTACTCTAGATTAAGTATGTAACTCCATATAGACATCTAATTGATGCTTATGGTTGTATAGAATAGAGTAGATAGATTTTGAATAAATTATGAAAATAATAGTTCTTTTACATAAGTTCTTTTACAAACCCTAATTCTTCTTTAGATAATTACTGAGCTAGTATTTCATTCTTAGTTAAGCCTAGTTTGCATCACTTAATTGCATTATTTTGGTATATGTTTAGCCTTGTAAACTATTTCTTTTAAGTTAAACTTAGTGATGTTAATTTCGTGCTTATATTATCTGTTTATTATAAAATATTATATTTGTAATAATAATTTTTATTTACTGGGTAAATCATTACACAAACTAGTGTTTAATACCCTTAGATTTTTACTAATTGTTTCTGGTTATTTAGTTCAAGTACTCTAACTAAATGAACAATATAAAAGAAAGCATACACACAACTTATACTTATGAACCTGTAAAAGTTAACAATTTCATATGCATGCATATTTCATTCGAATTCTTTATTTGAAATTAAACTAACCTACTGTACTAGAGTACTACCTTATAAAAGGTGTGGAAAAATACAGATTAGGTAATTTCTTTCTATCTATTAATTAAATCAGAAGTTCTTATAATCATTTACCCTAATTTAACAAGCTCAGAACTTACTAACTTCTCACAACATACACATTTCTCCTAGCTAACCTTAGTGGCAGTAAGAACTGAAGCATAACATATATTTACTTAAACATAAACTTTCCAGAGAACGATAAATACTTAGATAGTTGAATAAAACAAGTAGAACCCAGAAATATAGATGAGGTGACAACAGCTTAAGGGCTGATGCACAATCATGGACTCCTTTAAAGACACTTTAGATGTCACATAATATTGGAATAAACAGAAAACTCTGACTTTAGGTGACAATTAGGGGTACTTCCCTAACTTATTTGAAGATGAAGTAAAAACAAAAAAGATAGAAAATTGAATCAGCTTTCATAATATATAGCATTTATGCAGAGAAAATTTGTGTAAATGATTATAAAATTATTTTCCGTGAAAGTGGGTTTTCAAATTTTCAGCACATCTTAACATATATGTTTGTGCGGGTGCAGCAATATATGAGGTAAATGATGTCAATTTGGGATAAAATATTGCAGACATATAAAGGACATATGGGCCTAGTGTAACACTATTTATTCATAATTTTTCATGAATTATTTTTTATTATTATTAATTATTGAAGTCACAAAAGCTTGAAATTAAAACCTTATGTGTGGGTGCAACACTTTAGGGGAAAAAATTAATGAAATCCTTGATTTCTAAATATAAGATCGTAGAGCTTGATCTCGTCTAGTGCACCATATAGTTTTGATGGGAAATGGTAAAGTTATATAACAAACAATCGATGTATGTATTTTCAAAAAATAACGTGTGTCATTTAGAAAAATAATTATAAATAAATAAAACATAGTTTTGAAGGAAAAAATTACATATTCATAATCGTAAGATCGTACTCTACAATATCCTAGATTTTCATAAAAAAATATTGTGTATGTCATAGCAAAACACGCCATCTAAACTGAGCACATTAAAAGAGTTCTAAAAGACAAGCAATAGCCCTGGTTTATTTGTCATAGCCAATAGGTTCAGTAGTCCGAAGTTATTTCCGAACCTAATGCCAAACCTTATTCCCACCAATTATTTTAATTTTAAAATAACGCATATGCGTTATAGCTTATTCATATTGCATATGCGATATGATAAAGCTATAACACATATGTGTTTTTTCTTAACTAATTTGGTATGAGAGTAAAAAAGAGTAATGGTATCCTTATCCCATTATAATACCATTTAGACAACACTATGATGGACACAAATAATTCCTCTTTTTAACGATGAACGAAGCCATGGGTTGTGCATCCAAGAAAATAGGGCGGTGAACAAAGCCATGGGCTGTGCATCCAAGAAAATAGGGCGATGAACGAAGCCATGGGTTGTGCATACAAGAAAATAGGGCGGTGAACGAAGCCATGGGATGTGCATCCAAGAAAACAATAATTCCTCCCGTCCTTCGATCTATTAAGCTTCAAGGTAAAATTTGCAACATTAACAGAGAGATTGAAGATTGATTTATGTTAGCGCTCAAAGGACTTTATAAAGTCACGAGAGTGATTTATGTTAGCGCTCAAAGGAATTTATAAAGTCACGAGAATGCTTGTTTGGTAGCTCTTTTGGATGTAAAAAATCCAGAACGAGTACCGATGGATCAATGTATGCTCCCACTGCAAACCGCTAGTGATGATTCGTTGATAGGTGATAGGTGAATTTAATAAAAATTGTTATGGTTATCATGTTCTTTTAATCATCATCCTCATCCTCATCCTCATCATCATCATCATCATCATCATAACCCTCATCCTCATCATCATCATCATAGTCATCATCCTCCTCATCATCACCATCATTGTTCATCATCATCTTCATCGTCACCCTCATCCTCATCATCATCATCATAGTCATCATCCTCCTCATCATCACCATCATTGTTCATCATCATCTTCATCGTCACCCTCATCCTCATCATCATCATCACCCTCATCCTCGTCATCATCATGATGGTCATCATCATCATCATCATCATCATCATCACCCTCATCCTCATCCTCATCATCATCCTCCTCCTCCTCCTCCTCCTCCTCATCACCCTCATCCTCATCAGCTTCATCATGGTCATCATCATCATCACCTTCATCCTCATCATCATCATCATCATAGTCATCATCTTCCTCATCATCACCATCATTGTTCATCCTCATCCTCATCATCATCACCCTCATCCTCATCATCCTCATCATGGTCATCATCATCATCATCATCATCATCATCATCCTCATCCTCATCCTCATCCTCATCATCATCATCATCACCCTCATCCTCATCATCATCATCAGATTTATCATCCTCCTCATCATCACCATCATTGTTCATCATCATCACTCTCATCCTCATCATCATCATCATCACCCTCATCCTCATCATCCTCATCATGGTCATCGTCATCATCATCATCCTCATCCTCCTCCTCCTCCTCCTCATCATCACCCTCATCCTCATCCTCATCATCATAGTCATCATCCTCCTCATCAACACCATCATTGTTCATCATCATCTTCATCATCACCCTCATCCTCATCCTCATCATCACCCTCATCCTCATCATCATCATCACCACCCTCATCCTCATCATCATCATCATGGTCATCATCATCATCATAATCATCATCATCACCCTCATCCTCATCATCCTCATCCTCATCCTCATCCTCATCATCATCATCATCACCCTCATCCTCATCAGCTTCATCATGGTCATCATCATCATCATCATCATCATCACCCTCATCCTCATCATCATCATTATAGTCATCATCCTCCTCATCATCACAATCATTGTTCATCATCATCACTCTCATCCTCATCATCATCATCATCACCCTCATCCTCATCCTCATCATCATGGTCATCATCATCATCATCATCATCATCATCACCCTCATCCTCATCATCATCATCATTGTCATCATCATCATCATAATCACCCTCATCCTCATCATCATCATCATAGTCATCCTCCTCCTCCTCCTCCTCCTCATCATCATTGTCATCATCATCATCATAATCACCCTCATCGTCATCATCATCATCATAGTCATCCTCCTCCTCCTACTCATCATTGTTCATCATCATCATCATCACCATCATCATCCTCATCATCATCATCGTCATCATCTTCCCCATCCTCATCCTCATCATCGTCATCATCATCCTCCTCCTCCTCCTCCTCCTCATCACCCTCATCCTCATCATCATCATCATGGTCATCATCATCATCATCATCACCCTCATCCTCATCATCATCATCATCATCATCATCATCACCCTCATCATCACCCTCATCATCATCATCATCATCACCCTCATCCTCATCATCATCATCATAGTCATCATCCTCCTCATCATCACCGTCATTGTTCATCATCATCTTCATCGTCACCCTCATCCTCATCATCATCACCATCCTCATCCTCATCATCCTCATCATCATCACCCTCATCCTCATCATCATCATCATGGTCATCACCATCATCATCATCTTCATCGTCACCCTCATCCTCATCATCATCACCATCCTCATCCTCATCATCCTCATCATCATCACCCTCATCCTCATCATCATCATCATGGTCATCACCATCATCATCATCTTCATCGTCACCCTCATCCTCATCATCATCATCATCCTCATCCTCATCCTCATCATCATCATCCTCATCCTCATCATCATCACCCTCATCCTCATCATCTAAAACATGGTCATCATCATAATCATCATCATCATCACCCTCATCCTCATCATCATCATCATAGTCATCATCCTCCTCATCATCACCATCATTGTTCATCATCATCTTCATCGTCACCATCATCCTCATCATCATCACCATCCTCATCATCATCATCATCATCATCATCATCATCATCATCATCATCCTCATCCTCATCCTCCTCATCATCATCATCACCCTCATCTTCATCATCATCATCATGGTCATCATCATCATCATCATGGTCA
>LPNX010334389.1:1821524-1842057 GCA_001517045.1 Pseudotsuga menziesii | reverse complement strand
TCATCATCCTCCTCATCATCACCATCATTGTTCATCATCATCTTCATAAGCATAGATAAATGTAAATTGCATATATTCAGTGAGCACTAAATCGCATATGCACTAAATCGCATCTTCATCGTCACCATCATCCTCATCATCATCACCATCCTCATCATCATCACCATCATCATCATCATCCTCATCCTCATCCTCATCCTCATCATCATCATCATCACCCTCATCTTCATCATCATCATCATGGTCATCATCATCATTATCATCATCATCATCACCCTCATCCTCCTCCTCATCATCATAGTCATCATCCTCCTCATCATCACCATCATTGTTCATCATCATCTTCATAAGCATAGATAAATGTAAATTGCATATATTCAGTGAGCACTAAATCGCATATGCACTAAATCGCATCTTCATCGTCACCATCATCCTCATCATCATCACCATCCTCATCATCATCACCATCATCATCATCATCCTCATCCTCATCCTCATCCTCATCATCATCATCATCACCCTCATCTTCATCATCATCATCATGGTCATCATCATCATTATCATCATCATCATCACCCTCATCCTCCTCCTCATCATCATAGTCATCATCCTCCTCATCATCACCATCATTGTTCATCATCATCTTCATAAGCATAGATAAATGTAAATTGCATATATTCAGTGAGCACTAAATCGCATATGCGTTTTGGAGAACATGTAAAAAACATGCCCGTTCATTAAAAAGCATTCTATCAATATTGCATATGCGATATATCAGAGGTGCGTTATATCGCATATGCGATATGTGTTGTATACAAAATGTTGGGTTCCCTCCTGTGGGCCAGGTTTACTGTAGCAAAAGACATAATTCGTCTGAACCGACGCACAGACAACTGTTCAACGTGCAATTTTTTATCATTACTTACATAATTCCATAGTTTTGTACAAGTTTGGGTTGATTTCAATAGGGAATATACGTAATAGAGGACGAAAGTAAGCAAGGAAGGTGCTTACACTGGAAGAAGCAGAAAAGAAAAAAAGAAAAAAGAGGGAAGATTCAAGAAATCGTCGGCATTCATTACATGAGAAAATAGTTCCCATTCCCCCTCAACAGATACCTGACGTAGAGGCTGAGGAATATAATGCAACATTAAAGGAAGCTGGTTATATGGAAGTTGATATTATTGATCCATTAATAAACAGACAATCTTGTGAAGAGTTCAATAATTATGTTACTCCTAATGCAAATGTGACTCATCAACAACCATGGTCAATGGTTCAATCTCCTAATTGAAGTTGTGAGCCTATAGTGGATGTAAATGTCACTCCAACATTTCAAATGGCAACAAATTTTGCATCAAAACAAAAGAGAACTCCTAAACGAATACAAGTGGACGAGAGCGGATTGACTTCCATGGAAGGTAAGGTGGCTAAATGCACTATCCTTCATCATTGTTCTCAAATAATGAAACAATATTTTGATAACAAATCCTAAGCTGGTAAATGCCAAATGTTTTTAGCTTTGCTTAAATCTAGAAATATGGCAACTGTTAGAAGAAATTTAGGCATAACAACAATGAAGAATATCGAATCAAGTAATCACATTGTTAAATCTCTTGCTGCTACATTCACATTGATTGGTAAAAAAACTCGCTCACAAGACTGTAATGTGGCTCGTTGTGTATTGGCTGAATCAATTGTATGTAGATCCACAAGACAACGTCGTTTACTTAAATGCACATCACAAATTGTGCCTTTACATCCAAAGACACTTAAAAAATATTCAGTAAGAAGAGACAACCTTGATGTAGAGGGACAAATGGAAACATTATGGGCATTTAGCGGTAGGTTTCCCCACAAAGACATGAAGTTAGTCGAAGCAGTGAAGGGCCTAGTGCAAACGTTTTGGCATGATAAACGTTTTGGCGGGCTATCATTATGGTCTGATTGCATCTATGAAAGTGAAGATCAAGCATTCGAGAATGCAATTGTCGAGAAGCAGAACTATCAGTATGAGACATATCAGCTAAATGATGGGAAAGAAAGCAGGAAGATTAAATTGATGACTTCACAGGTAAATTGTTGAATATTGACATATTAATATTCATGTACACATTGTTTTATGTGGTTTATTGACATATTAATATTCATGTACCAGGTGCGAGTATGTGATTTTATTCCAGAGTTTCGTGGAAAGATCCAATAGTACATTCAACATGTCAATATGGCACGGTGACAAGATGAGCAATTCAGAATATGCCGGGACACCTTCCCTCTCGGAACAATACTATCAGTGGTTGAATTTGTGGAAAATTACACCCTACAACCACAAAATTAAATTCAAAGTCAATACTATCACTCAGAGCAGGTGAGCATAATGGTGCATATCATGTATCGACATGGGCAAGATAGCAATGAAGAGAAACGTGTGATACTGAAAGATAGTCACTTCTACATAAGTGACGACAGGACCCATGAAATCCATTACGTGCAACATTGCTTTATATTATTCTATGATCACGTGATAGCTATGGATATACCATTTTATTGTCATTTCATTTGGTTAGATGGTTGTGCTGGATAGTTCAAGAATGCACGTGTATTTGAATGGTTGTGTTTGTTGCAAATAAAATACAAGGTGCCACATGTATGGAACTACTTTGAAACTGGTCATGGAAAAGGAGAGCACGATGGTGCTGGTGCATGCATTAAAACTGCCCTTCGAAGGGAAGAGATGAAGTTTATAGGTGCTCGCCTTCGAGACGCTGCATCTATAGTCGAATGGTGTGCATCTGTCATGGGAGAACAAGCAACAAGGAAACACTTAGTGCAGAGAATATTCTGGGAGGTGACAAATGTGGACCAATCACAAACACATTGGGTGAACACAGTGCATGGAACTTGACAGTTTCATTCAATTAGAAGCTCAGACAACTTGGCCCTACAAATTTGGACAAGATTGAAGGCTTGCTTTTGCAGTTCCTGTAGCATCAATGAATGGGATGATTGTGAGTATACGGATACCGTTGATACATGGGATCGAGTGACACTTGGCACCAATTTCAACGAGGTAAATGAAATATACCATTTGGAAGATGATCAGACACATATTTCTACAGACTATGATCACATATCAGATCTCATACAAGCAAGTACATGAGTAGTACCTAAATAAGAAACTAGAAATGCAAGACCTTATTTACAAAATGTATTGTTAACTTGACCTATTTCCTTTCACAGGTCAGATATATGCAGTGGTTGCCCAAAACAAAATGAATGGAGTTTTGACTATTGGTTGGCACATTTCTTAGAGGGGAAACAAACCATTCTTGAACCTGTTACAGATGATGAAAATATTGAATTCCCAACCGACTCGATGGTTATAAAAGGGGAGTACTTGACACTTGTAGCACAACATAAAAGGAAGGGTGGGTATGTATATCAAGATTATAGACCAGGAGCTATTGTATACCACTTCACCAACCTAGTAGTTGGGGTAAACATCAAGCTACGTACACTTGGTCACAAAAATAGGTCACATGTACAATACTTGCTACCTTATATAGAGCACGAAAGATTGATGGACACCATCGGCACCAGAGATGATCCAGATGGCCTACTTGTATGAGTGCATTGTCAGGTGCGTTATTTAACCTTTAAAGTGAATTTTGAAGCACAATTTCAATTATTTAGCCTTACTTTATTCCAAACGTAATAAACCTGTGATTGACAGATACCATTCATAGACATAATATTATTCAAAGGATATTGAACACTATAAACACGATCATACAACCTTGGGTGAGTTATCTATAAATCATGTTTGCACATTTTCATTGGGTTCTCTTTTCTTTCTTATGATGTTACTAATGTCTATCCTTTCATGTGCCTAGGATACAAACACCATCTATGGCACATTGGAGGCGCCAAGAATGGTGTCTTTAGACACCACCAAATAGAGTTCAGAAAATAACAAGCTCTCGAGTTGTTGAAATTTACATTTCTTGATGTTTTTAGTTTAATATACATTTAATTACATTGCCATGTACAAATCAGAAACCAACTAGGCTTACATGATCACCAATACTTGCATGCACCAACTAGGCTTTCATGAACACCAATTTGCATGCACCAACTAGGGTTGACAAAGTATGAGATGGAACTAGGGTTTAGTGAGCAATTTGCAAGTTAGGAGAGGGAACTAGAAACAAATTATCAACAATACTTGCATGCACCAACTAGGATTTCATGAACACCAATTTTCATGCTCCAACTAGGGTTGACAAGGTGTGAGATGGAACTAGGGTTTAGTGAGCAATCATGCAAGTTAGGAGAGGGAACTAGAAGCACATGATCACCAATACTTGCATGCACCAACTAGGATTTCATGAACACAAATTTGCATGCTCCAACTAGGTTTGACAAGGTATGAGATGGAACTAGGGTTTAGTGAGAAATTTTCAAGTTAGGAGAGGGAACTAGAAACACATGGCCATTTACAAATCGGAAACCAACTAGGATTTCATGAACACCAGTTTGCATGCTATCTCTAGGGTTGACAAATAATGAGATGGAACTAGGGTTTACTTCAACCAATTTAGGGTTTGTAGGGTATGATGTATGTTAGTATGGTATGATGTTAGTATCATAGGGTATTGTAGGGTATGATATGGTATATATTACACATCCATTCATGACATAGTGTTATGATTGTTAGTGTATGTAATTTAGTTAGTGTATGGTATGGTTATGATGTTAAAAAGTTGAGGATAGACATATTGTTAAAAAGTTGATGAGTCATAAATTCTTCCTTTAAGTATTGGAAATTCATAAGTTAGCACACATGTGAACCACACATATCATGTTCCAAGATCAAGTCAACCATATATGTATAAATTTGAACCTTGCTTTATATTATATATGTATAGAAATAATGTTACAAAAATTGTCATGCCACATGGCCATAATACAAAATAGTGGATCAAAAAGTACATCTGTGTGTATATGAACAAAAAGTTACATCTATGTATGCCCCCTATAAATTTATTCTAGTTATCCCCCCTTTTGCTGCCACTGCCAATGTCTTCGGAGAAGTCTACCTTTCTTTTTCGACTGCTCACTGGTGATCCCCATCGCTGAACAAGAGGGATAGGTCACATCAGTGGATACTACAAAAAAACCAAATTTTATAATTTAATTTATCAACCTTTAAAAATTCTATGTACATTTGTTCAAATTCCAAAACCAAAATAACATTTTTACTTACTGTCGTGAGTAAGTAATGGTGGGTCGTGGTGCCTCACTAACAGCGACCCTGATTGGGTGCTCTTCAAGCACCACTTGCTCACTATCAAGCTGCATACAAAAATATATATGCCAATGTCAACAAATATACATGTACCTTGGGGGGGAAGAGGTGGGTCACCAATTTGGGTCTCTTCAAGCACCAAATCAGAGAAAGAGATACACAAACATACAAAGAAAGTGACACATAAACATACCTGTTGGCTCGTTAAAGGTGGGTCACCGATTTGGTGCTCTTCACGCACTGGTGCCTCACTAGGGGCCTGTATAAAGTAACATATATGTCAATTTCAGATAAAATAGTGAATCAGAGACATATATACTACATGGATGGAAAATGATGTTACCAAAGAAAGCGAAACATACATGTACCTGGATGGGGGGAAGAGGTGGGTTGACAACAACCTCGCTTTGGTGCTCTTCAAGCACCAGTGTCTCAATAGGTTCCTACATAAAGTAACATATGTCAAAGCGATACATAAACCTACAAAAACGTACAAAGAGAAAGCACCAAATCAAGGAAATCCATACATAAACGTACAATGAAAGCGATACATAAGCTTACCTGCTGCCTTGTCAAAGGAGGTGTGTAACCAGTGGATGGATTAATTAGGAATGAGAGAAAAGGACTTCTACTTGTACTAGCCAAGAAGCTCGCTTTTTGGACAAGTTCATTAAACTCATGTTCCTACGTACAAAAGGATAAATATACAATTAGACAATTTTAAAAAATTAAAAAAGTACATGTTGAATCATTAAAATCACAATTAAAAGGAAGCAATAGACATATGCATATGCCTCAATAGAATCCTGCATAAAATAACATATTCCAAATTCAGATAATAAAAAGAATCTTAGACATATATACTACATGGACGAAAAATGATGTTTTCAAAGAAAGCGAAACATACATGTACCTGGCGGGGGGGAAGAGGTGGGTCGGCAGCAACCTCGCATTGGTGCTCTTCAAGCACCAATGGCTCAATGGTTCCCTGCATAATGTAAGATATGTCAATGTCAGATAATACAAAGAAAACGAGACATATACATGATGGACGACAAATGATTTTTCCAAAGAAAGCGAAACATAATTAAAAGCATATTTAAAATAATACCTATGTTTGGGAATCTACCTATGCATGAGAGGGAATAGGATGAGATACAATGTACTCATTTTGATCCCCCTGCATAAAACATGTTGTATCAAAATTAGGATGTATTGAATGTTACAATCTATACTATAAATATGTAAATAAAGTTGACAAATTAACAAGTATAGTTCTTACCCCTATTGGTGAAGAACCAAACCCATATGCAATATTGACAGCTGCATCAATGTTCTCAACATTGATTGGTGGACTATGCGACTCTGGTGTGCCATGGGACACCAGCTGTATATTTGTTCACATAATTTGTTAGATAATTGAATAGAAAAAATTGCAAAACAATTGAAAATTTTGATATGAAACAAAATATAATATGAAAATGCCCGCAGGGGTGTAGACTGGCTTGCAAGTGCCGTGTAAATGAAGGAATGTTGTAAAGGAGGTCTCAAGTTCAAATATCACCCCAACTTATCCGTGCCCCATGCTTGCGGGCTGTGTGGACACACCTGGGGTTATAGTGGCAACCGACAGGAATGGACCTCGTGTCACGTGAGTACCAGAACCGCTCAGTTACCGATTCCCCCAATACAAAAAAAATAATAATAATGATAATATGAAAATAATGAGTTTTACTTACAAAGCGAAGTAATCCATCATCTCAGAAGTCTAAATCAGGGCCATAGCATATGCCTCCACACAATGTGCAAGGGTGTGGAGTAACACGACGCTATGAACGCTCTGCATCTCCTGTGTGATCTGTAGATGGGCCCGCCTTAGAAGTGCCAGCCGCTTGGTCTACATTGCCTTGGACATCAGTCCCATGCTGAAGCAATGTATCTGCCAAGTCAAATAATTCCTCCTGTGTATCCTCAATCACAGGACCCGCAGGAGGATATAGCCGAGGGGGTTTTGGTGTGAGTGGAGGGCGTGGCACATGAGTAGGATCCTTCTTGGCCCCTTCCCTATCTTGGGGCATCCCATGACCAACACCTTGGAATCCTAAGAGATTGAAGTAGTTAACATGTTTCCCTAGGATGAATTCTGCATACAACTTCCTAAGGAAATAAAATGGGATGTCCCTATTCCCATGAGGGTCTTCATCGAAGACCATATACCAACGATCCATCCATTTGGACTTTATATTTGGTTCAACTCACCAGTCTATGGAAATGTGTGCTCGACTGGTGGGTGGAACCAATCTGGTACTAGGGTCCCAGAATAATGAAAATAATTGGTCTTTTGTAATTTTAAGGGCTTTGATGTCTTTATAACTCAATCCATCAGAGTAGTATTGCCTCTTGGATTCTCTGTACGAGCTCCTTGGGATTCGAAAATTGTGTTTGTTATTGTGTCCAATGCATCGGCTAAAGACTCTCTCAAATGATCCCCCCCTCTAATAGATGAGCTAAGGCGCCTCAATGATTCCAAATAAGCAGTAATTTGTGAGTTTCGATCTTGTTCTCCCTCTGGGTTTGGGTTAGGTTGTGGTGGGTTTTCCACATTTTCTTGTGGGTTAGGTTGTGGTGGGTTTTCCACATTGTCTTGTTCATTTCTGTTATTTGTAAAAATTTAAACAAAAAAATACAAGTTGTTTTACTTAATCATTCTTTGATTTCATTCAATTTTTTTAATTAAATTTGTTTAAAATAATTATAAAAACTATGAAATTATGGAAAACAATAAACAATTGAAGACTAACTGAAATAGACAAGACAATTTACCTACCATTGGAGCAAATCCAGCTCGAACTCGACCTCTAAAAGCTAAAACACAAATCACCTCTGTGTTATTTCACCCACGTGGTTTTTCGCTCTCCCGATCCTCAACTGTGCAAATGATAAATTTGAGGCCTGTGGCCTCTGTTTTGTTTTTTTTTAGTTTTTCAATATCACATATGTGATATATCGCACTTGTGATATATATCGCATATGCATTTTGTAAATGTTAAATATCACATATGCAATATATCGCATATGCGATATATCGTATATGCGATATTTAACATTTACAAAACGTATATGCGATATATCGCATATGCGATACTTCCTTATGAACCTTAGCCTTGTGTTTGGGGTCGGGTTATTCCGAACGTACCATCAATAGTGCATATGCATTATTGATTTGCACTTCAGAACTGCGTTTCTAATTTCTTAAATGGCACTAAAAAGTGGAACCAACTTCGTGCGAGCGCCCTTAAGGAACCTGTTCCTCCCAACCAACTCCTGGGGAAAAGCTAGACTACAATTCTCAGGACCCCTGAGCTTGTCTCCTAGTCCACATGGTAGAAGCACTAGGTGAGAGATGTAGTCCAGGAATCCTCTACAACTCCACTAAGTGTTCAGCACTAAGTCAGTTCTGCATGTAGCAATATGAACTCATCTTAGAATAGTTGCACTAGTTGAGGTCTTCAACACTTTTCCACTTAAAACATACTTCAGCTAGTCCCCTCCTTCGAATTCTCTTGTGCACTTCATTCACTCAGAATGTTCACAAATCCAGAATGAGCAGCCTCAGCTGTCTTCAATGGGAAGTTTTATTAGCATGACTAGGTATTTTGGGTCAATTTTTGCTTAATGAGCCACCTGCTCTTGTTCCACTTTCTTGGGGAACATGACAACAAAAATAGGGAAGTTGCCACCTGCAACAGCTAGAAGTAGTTTGAGGATGCTGCCAAGTTTCAATCTGCTCTCAACCCAGCCTTATCCATCAAGTGACCAGTAAAATAGTCATTTAACAGCTTCCCTAAGCTGTTGTCTCATATTTCATTTATTTATTAATAAAATATTAAACAATTACATTAAATTATCCCTTACCCCACTTGGTCATTAATTACAAAATTTAACATAAAATGTAACATAATCTTTCTTAAAACATAAAATCTTTTTGCAAATTGGGGCATGTGACATACACACCCCCTTAATTTATAACATCGTCCTCGATGTTTTTTATTCTTTGTCCTCGGAATTGCCCTAGAACAGAATTGGATATGCATCCCGCATATGACTCTCCAATTCCCAGGTGGCTTCTTCTGGACTAAGGTGCTTCATTCCAGTTTATAACATGAGTAGCATCATGTACATATTTTTTTAACACAGAAATATGAAAGACATTATGAACCTTCAAATTTGGTGGTAAATCCAAATGATATGCTACCTGTCCTATTCTGGAAAGTATTTCAAAAGGTCTGCAATATCGGGGTGCTAACTTAAGTTAGGTTGCCTAGCTTGCCTAGCGTTTAAGTTAGGTCGATCCAACAAATATTTTAACCCTTTATTATCTGTCATTAGTATAAACTTTCTTCCGATTAAATGATGGTGCCACATTTTTAAGGCATGTATAACAACAGCCAATTCTAAGTCATAGGTTGCATTGTTTTTCTCATGAATCTTCAGCTTCCTAGACTCATATGCAATGATGTGTCCTTCTTGAGTTAAAAATCCACCTAAACCATCATTGCATGCGTTAGTACATACTATAATGTCTTTATTAGGATCAACAATCCTTAAGATTGGTGCGGTGGTTAATAATGTTTTTAACTTCTTAAAACTATCTTCACACTTTTGACTCCACTCGAATTTCTTCCCTTTCTTATGTAAAGAAGTTATGGGATTTGAAATTCTTGAAAACCCTTCGATAAATCTTCGATAATAGATAGTATTAATCCCCATGAATGATCGTACGTCAGCTGCATCTTTTGGGACTGGCCATTCTTCGATTGCCTTTATCTTTTCGGGATCAATAGAAATCCCTTCTTTAGTCACTACATGACCCAGGTACTTTATTTTATCCTTAAAGAAATCACATTTACTGAATTTGGCATAGAGATGATGTTCTTGTAACTCTTGTAAAACAATTTTTAAGTGCTCTTCATGTTCTTCTTCAGACTTCGAATAAATTAAAATGTCGTTAATGAATATGAACATGAATTTATCAAGGTACTTATGCATTACATTATTCATGAGACACATGAAGATAGTCGGGGCATTAGTAAGCCCGAATGGCATAACAACAAACTCATAATGACTGTATTGGGTCCTAAAAGCTATTTTAAAGATGTCTTCATCTTTGATTCGTACCTGGTGATAACCAGACCGTAAATCAATCTTCGAGAATACCGTTGCTCCATGTAGTTGATCAAATATATTATCTATGCGATGAAACATATATCTATTTTTAATGGTTATTTTATTAAGTTTATGGTAATCGATACATAAATGTAGAGTGCCATCCTTCTTCTTAACAAAAATAACAAGTGCTCCCCAAGGAGACACACTGTGTCTGATATAACTCTTATCAATAAGTTCTTTTAACTGTGAATTTAATTCATTTAATTCTAATATATTCATCCCATAAGGGCCTTTCAAGCTAGGCACTGCACCAGGTACCATCTCAATAATGAATTCTAACTCCCGCTTCGGAGGAAGTCTCAGAATTTCTTCCGAAAATACATCTGAATACTCCCTCAGGATCAGAATGTCTTCCAGTTTTCATTTATCTTCGTTATTAGTATTTTATTCATTAATTAATATTACAGTAAAGAATTTACAACCTTTCTAACATCTCTCTTAAGTTGCAAAGCAGAGATCTGTCTTATAGCTAATTTCCTATGGATTCCTCTTACATTTACTGTTTCTCCATCATCATTTACACAAGTAAAAGTTTTATCGAAACAGTTCAGGACTACCTTGTGCTGTTCTAACTAGTCCATACAAATTAACATATCATAAGAACCTAAAGGTAGTATGTTAAGCTTAATATAGGTTTCAAACTGATCCATTGTTATAGTACAATCCTTAACAAAACTAATCACTTTTCTTTTTGCGCCGGTAGCTAGTTGGAATAACCATGACCTTGCAAACTTTTCTACTGATAACTTGCATTTTTCTACTAAATCAAGGGAAATATAACTTAAGCTATCCCCTAGATCAATTAAAATAGATATAGTGGTTTGATTCAGCTTACCTTCCACTTCCACCATAAAAGTTTGATAGTCCGTTTTCCTGTTTTCTAGTACGGCATTGATCCGGGGCATTGTCCTTGTTAGATCACCAATAGTCATCTCCTCATGTATCATATGTATGTTGCTAAAATTCTTCTTTCGGTTGGGGCAAGCTGATGCATAATGAGGACCATTACATTCCCATCATTTTACTGGTTCCTTTCGTTCAATATTCTTGGTGTAGTTACTATGATTATTAACAGTTTCTTTATTTCTTTGACCATTTGGGTTTAACTATGAATTACGTTTATTCCCTTGGAAATTTTTATTAGGAAAAATTTGTGTGTTATTATTCCTAAAATTACAGTTAGGTATGAAACTTTTCTTTCTCTGTTCAAAATTATTAGTTCGTTTAGCCTTCCAGTTTATCATATTTTCCTTTTTGCGATTGTGTTCATAACAAAAATCCGCCTTTCTCATCGCTTCTTCTAAATTTTTTGGATTGTCATATTCAATTCTATATTTTATATGGAAGGGTAAACATCTTAGAAAACACTATACCTTAGGCTTCTCATCCACAATGTAAGGCACATATCGAAGCAGACTTAAAAATTTACTATTTAGTTCTTTCATGTTCATTGTTCCCAGCGTTAGTTCATAAAATTCATTATCCCTCTCTTCATAGTACTATTCTGACAAGAATTTCTTCTTAAAATATTTCTTAAATGTACTCCAGTTAATGTTCTTGTCCCTAATTCCTTTTACCATTTTAGGTCCTACCACCAAATATCTACCTTCCAAGTGAGGTTTTAATTGGCCATTCTGGCTTTTAGTTGATTAGAATAATTATAAATTTGAAAATATTTCTTCATCCCAGACAACCATGATTCAACCTCTTCTCCCTTCTCAGTTTCACCATTAAAGGTTGGTGGTTTTATACCCTATTGCAAGAGCTCGTTCAAGAGATCGATCGAGTTATGGAGCTTAATTGAGCTCTTAAATTCCACAAGCATGAACTTTTCCCCAACCTTTCCTTTTAAAATTTTCATTGACCATGATCGCTTGAATGAGATTCAATGCTTAATCAAGCGAGTACCCTTGATCGAGCTCTAGATATCAATCAAGGGTTTACATAACCCTTGATTGAGCCCCATATCTTTATTGAGGTGTTAACAAACACTAGAATGCACTTATTAAAACAAATATATGAAGCGCTTTATTAATCCCTCAATCTATAATTTCATAGCTCGATCAAGGGCTCAATAATATATTATTGAGATTATTTTTACCATGCACCAACCCTCTACTTTCCAAAAAATTTTACCCATCTTCATGGGAAAACTCTTTTGGAGTTTTCTAACAATAAACTTAAAAAAATTCAAAATATGAATTACAAGGAAATGTAGCTATCTTACATGTATTGATTAGTGCCATTTTGAAGCTTCAATGGTATGAGGGATTTATGCATTTCATTATGAAATTACCAAAATTAGGTAACAATTAGTGTTCATGGTAGTAATTGATAACCTTTATCAATATGCCCGCTTTTTTCCCTAAAACACCCTTTCAAGGATTCCAAACTAGCATAATGATTACCGGACAATATTTTATACTCCTTGGCATGGCTCAATCAATTGTGAAGAATTATCTAGAAGTTTTGGGCAAGAGTTTTTTTATTTTCAAGGTGCTCAATTAAATATTAGCACGACATACTATCCCCCAAAATATGGTTAGAAGGAAGAAACCAACAAGTTTTTGGAATATAATTTAATTTGTATTTCCTCATGCCAATAAGGCCCATGGGTATGGTGGTTTTCCCTAACCAAATGGTAGTACAATACCACCTATCATGGTGGTACTTAAATGACCCCCTTTGAGGCAATCTATGGACAAAATCCCCCATCAATTGTCTCCCACTTATTTGGTTTATCTAAGGCTAAGGAAGTGGAGAAAGACTCAATAGCCCATCGTGAAATTGTTCCTACCCTCAAGGATAATTTTGTATTGGTTGAGAACCAAATGAAGCAACAAGGTTGATTAACATATCTTTGAACACCACTTTGAAGAAGGGTATTAGGTGTTCCTACATCTCCATCCTTACAATCAAACGTCACTCTAGGAGAAGAGCCACTAGAAGTTAGTTCCTAAGTCTTATGGACCCTATACTATGCTTAAATATATAGCTTAAATGGATTACAAATTGGCTATTCCAAGCCACTATATTATCCACCTAGTTTCTCATGTATCTTTCTTGAATAAAGTGGTTGTTTGATCTAATTCCAAATTTCAAGCTAGTCTTCCCAAACTAGACAAGGAGGGTTCCATTTGGTTTTAGCTTGACACCATTTTGGACAAGTGTGAGCACCATCTTCATCAATGCACAATCCAAGAAATCTTAATCCAATGGAAGGATACACGACCTAAAGTAATACATGGGAACTAGTAGAGATTATCCATCAATTTCCTCACCTCCATCCTTGAGGACAATGTTTTATTGTAAGGGGAAGGGCATATTAGGATCCACCCTAACTCCCCTAACTAGGAGAATAAGTTGCTGCTAATGTAATGGGGCCATGTAATCCCACAAAGTAATAAAGTGTGAAATCAATAAATGTAAGTTGGCCTTATTAAAGAAGGCCTACTATTTAGTGGTTGTGGCTTCATTGATTGAGGTCAACTAGTTGTTTAGGGTGTTTTTCAATTAGAAACTATATATATTAGTGGAAACTATGTAATTTGGTGTCAAATGAATAATATTGTATTTGTATCTATTCTTAGTTGGAGGTTTCCACGTCAAAGAGGCAAGTGAGCATTGACTTACATTCTAAATATCAATAAATATTTTCTCATTGTTATTGTTTCCATACTTTGGTTTTGTTTTATTTTCTATATATGTCTATAATTGTTACTTTGAATGTTTTGTTTCAACTAACAAGGAACACCATAATCACTCTCCATGAGTATATCACTATCAAATAGAATTGGAAGTCCTTGTAGTATTTATGTTTTGACCTCGTAGTATAGAGTTGATATACAATGGGAGGGTAAGGATCATCCTATGACTATGGATATGTCCTATCAACACTTGTGATTTCTACAAATTCAATCAAGAAATATTTGATATACTTTCCCAATTATCTTCATGCTACCATCCTTTGTGTGTTCCTTGTCATCAATACTATCTTCATCTAATTCATACTAACCTTATGTTAAGGGTCTTTATTGCTTAAATCAATCCTAAAGGAAGTTCTCCACTCCATTTTTTAGAGAATTGACAATGTTATTCTGCCAATAACTAATGGGGTTGTATTTTCCTTCCATCCATATTTCAAACAAACTCCAAATGGATTAAATAAATACTATGGAAATATTTATGAATCTTTATAGTGTTTGGAAACTTTATTTCCTTTCAACATCAACAGAATCAAAAGTATTAGCCTTTAGGTGTAATTTGCAAACTTATAACATAATAGTTTATCCTATAAGGGTTAAGAGTCTAACACATTTATTCTTAAGTAAGATATGAGTATGCCATTTCTCTCTGATATTTTATTCAAATGTTTGCACCATTTTCCATTCCTTTTGGAACTAGGAATCTTACTAGCTTTCAACACCTCTAACTATGCAAAAATGGGTTTGAGGCATAGTTTTTCAACACCTCTAACAATGCAAAAATGGGTTTGAGGCATAGTTTTTCAACACCTCTAACAATGCAAAAATGGGTTTGAGGCATAGTTTTTCAACACCTCTAACAATGCAAAAATGGGTTTGAGGCATAATTCTACAATTTAGAGAAGAAATTGGGTAGAGAACAATCAAATCCTTTTACTATGTAATATTCTTATCAATTTGATTTGTTCATCTGGATTTGTTAATACTCCTATCAATTTCTTATACTCCCTACAAATCGACAAATTCTGAATTTTGGTGCATTGTTTTCCTTCAATTGTGAAAAGGAACTTTTCAATATCTCTTGGTTTATAATGATTGGGGTTTAACTCTAAAATGGAAAATTTTCTTATATTTTCTGGAGGATTAATATTAGGAAGATAAAATTTTATCATTCATCTATCCTAGAACATTTTTTCCCAAAACAATTTTTTGTACCTCCACTAAGAAATAATGGAGTTTCCAAAAAAACTAGCACATAAATTCTAGGTTAGTCTTTCCTCCTTCGAGAGCTTTAATTCAAATAATTGAGTTAATGATAAATTTTACCACCCAAGCTCTAAACATCAAATGCATGTCTTTTGTTTGAATTAAGGTTATATTATGAGAAATCCTATCAAAATTTTTCTTTAAATTACCACCTTATTATAATTTCCTTAAAATATTGGGTCAATATGACTACACATATGCATAGTATAACTTTATATTTTTTCTCCTTTCTCCTTCCTTATTTCTCTCGCTTTATTTTTTCTTCCGCTTCACAAGATATTTCCAATCACAAGATATTTCTAATCATTGCAATTTCATCGTAATGGATACTCGTATTATTTATTTTCCTTCCTAGACGTTAATAGAACACTCCAAAGTATCCTTATAGACAAAATGACTCTTAGTTACTCTAGCTACTTTATTATTTTGCTTTTTCTCAAGTTACTCTAGCTACTCTATTATTTTGCTTTTTCTCAAATGTTATGGAAGGTTTAATATAATGGCTACATAAAGTAAATTATATAATTTTGAATTTATCCTCATTCTATTTTTGTTTTACCTGTACTTTCGTCCTATATTAATATATGAAGAGACTTACCTTTTTCAACATTGACCACTCTACATGAAATTCCTTATGAATAGAATCAAGGATGGAATTTGATGGGTAAATAATCGTCATGGCCAATTTACTCGTCAAATACAGCTAAGATGGAATTTGATGGGTAAATGCTCGTCATAGGTCAATTTACTCGTGAAATACAGCTAAAATTTTATGGAGACCGTCAAAATATAGCTTAGAATATCGAAAACCTTTTAGAATGATCTAATTGTTTCATTCAAATTATAATTTATAAAAAAAAATTGAATATATACTGATTCTAGTTTTATTTTGAACTATATTAATGAAAGGAGACTTAACCATTTTTTTAACATTGACATCCCATTCTGTTAGTCTTTTAGTCAATATTTTCCCTTATTCTAGGGCTTGGTTGACGAGGCTATTCTCGATCTTGATGTGCCGCGGGTGATGCCCATACCAGCCTAGCTGGCTTTGCTGGTGGATTTACTAAAGATAAAGCATCTTTACCCTTGCCTACACCTATACCTTTGTGGGTTTTCTATCTTGAACTGCTATTGGAGGATCGACATACAGAGTTAACAGAACGACACTACTTATGGGAACGCCATATAAGATTAGAACCAGAAATGGAACGCCGTGAGTAGAATTATCTAGATTCAAATTATAATTCATCAAATTCTTGTAAATTCATTCATTTTACTTAGCTATAGAGACATAATTTTAATTAACTCAATGATATGCTTAACTTTAAAAATAACTATATTTTACTTTCAATACAAAAATAAAACACACAATTTTAATAATTTTAATTAACTCAATTGTATGTGTAACTTTGAAAATAACTATATTTTACTTTCAATACAAGAATAAAATACACAATTTTAATAATTTTAATTAACTCAATGGTATGCTTAACTTTGAAAATAATTATATTTCACTTTCAATACAAAAATAAAATAGACACAATTTTAATAATTTTAATTAACTCAATTGTCTGATTGATTTTGAAAATAACTATATTTCATTTTCAGTATTTTAATAAATGATTTCAGTTTTCTTACCTTGTTAACCTATTGTCACTTGACATTGATAAGGGATACCTTATTTCTCTGTGTACGAAATAAGGTATCCCTTATCAATGAAATGATATTTGACAAGGCGATATATACTTTCAAATTGCTATGTTATGTTCAATTTTGACTTAAGTATTCTTCCTATTAAGCTCAATCTTCCCATGGTTTACCCACCCTTACCTTGGCAATATACTAAAGATGTCTCTTCAACAGAAGTACCTTTAACGTTCGATGATATAGAGGGGGGATACTTAAGTGGCCTCACGGTAGAAGTATACAATATGTTTTGTCTATTAACATCTCGTAACTATAGCAATTTCTATATCAAATTGACTTCTCCAAATGAATGTGTAAGCAATAAGGTATCGCTTATCAATGAAATGATATTTGACAATTTTCTCATGGAGTAAGGTCTTTTCTCATTCAAATTTGATTCCCCACTTATAAACTCAATTACTAGTTATAAACAACAATTATAAAGATGGTGTTTGAATTCTCCCCGTTAATCATACAATACTTTTCCCCAATGGCTTTAATTCTAAATATGCGCTCTAACCCCTTATTCTGCATACCTAAATCCCTCCCTAATTTCTTTGAGGAAATATGGCATTAATCCCATCTATTTTCAACTTCAATTAGGGGTTTACTAAAAAAACAAGATTATATCAAGTCCATTCATATTGGGGGTTTGAATACTTCTAAAATCCTCAAAATTATATTGCCTCGTATTAAGAGGTCAAGAGGGGTTTTTAATTTGACACAGTGATAAAAATATTGGGGTTTATTTTATTTGGGTAGACCGAAGAATACCATTCAAATCGTGGGATATATATATATATGGAAGATGTACACAGAGACATGTTCAATGCCTTCATGGTTGAATGCAAACATGTCCCTACACTACAAGAAAAATGACATTTTATCTTCACATAAAATTGTTGTATATTAAAATATTTAATTTAAAATAATATTTTTATAATATTATAATTTTGTTGATAAATTTTGTTGATAAATTTTTTTATAAATTTTATTATATAGATTTTAAATTATATATATATAAAAACATTTTATGCTACCATATTTAATTTCATATCATTTTTCTATAATATTATCATTATGTTTATGATTTTTTTTGTTAAATAGTTTCTAAATGAAAATATTTATATTATTATGTTAATCATTTATAATATTATTGATTGAAATCTTAGTTCCAATTGAAATCTAACTACATAAATCCATCTTAAAAAAAACCAAAGTATTTGATTATATCATTGGATGATATACATAAAAATTGAGGATTTTTGTCTTAGTTTCATACATAAACATCTTCCCAATTAAATAAAATTACAAATATTCCAAAATAGAATCCTTCTCGACCCAAGAAAAATCAATAACCTCTTGGATAACCAATGTTAAATTTATATGGGAGTGTCATTTAATTTATTTTAAGAATTTAAATAGGAAATGAAGAGAATTTTCGACTAATTTTTGACTAATTTTGATCTTGTATAGATATAGAAATGAGATTCATTTGTTGTGAAAGAATATGTGTTCACTAAACTTGCAATAATTCAAGCATGAGAAGATATCTGCACATAATTTATCCAAAGAATAAGGGTGTCATTTGACCATATTTTACTATGCATGTATTAAAAATCACATCCAAATAGCTTTAAAAAAAATAGAAAACATTTATTAAGATTATTAAAAATCATTTATGGAGTTTAATTTATTAATATTATAGAAAACATGAGTTCTCTATGTCTATAATTGTAGTTACATGATATAAAATTCGCAAATTAGCAGGTTTTGGTGTGAAACATGTGCAATTCTCATCTTTTCTAAGCATTGAACTAACTATTGGATTATCATCGGTTTGCATTCTTTGTTACATTGATCTCTTGATTGGGTTTCCTTTTACGTGTTTTTCCTTCCCTATTATTATTCCATTGGGTCTTCAACTATCCAACACTACAAATGAATCAATCTCCCTTGCAATCCTGTTGGGAGCATTACTAGGATTATACTATATTTTATTTATCATATCGTTTGGTTATACTAATATGCATTAGGGATATTGTTGTTACAACTTTAAAATATGATATAAAGGGGGTGTTAAAAATGGGTTGATAAAATGGATACCTACAATATCTGGTGAAACTAGGGGTTTTCTTAATTGGAAAGGTATATTGTGAGAGGGGGTTCAACAATACAATTTTACGAAGTATTTTCCAATATTTAGTGAAATTATGGATATTCTTTAATATCCTACGAATGAACGTGCTATGTAACAAGTTCACTGAGTAAACCCCCCGTGAATTAGCCACAACTAAGATCAATATCCCACTTTCTCTATAAACACTTTACCACATTGCCCAACCTCCATTTTGGACAATGTAGTCATACAAACCACATCCATTCCTGAATTATGTTAGGTATTCATCATATCAATAGCTAAAAACATGTAATTTTATGTAGTGAAATTTAACATATAGAATAATAATACTTGTATATTGGTTGTAGCTTGAGTGGTTGGGAGGATTAATTGTTACCCTCTTCACTTAGCTTCAATTTTTGTAAGTGACATGTTTGCTCTTGTTAAGCCCCTTTATAATAAATTAGTGGATTATGTAATCTAGCCATAAGTTTAAATTGGCTACATTGTAAAACAAATTTATATACATTTATATTAAGTTTCATTTTCAAATTCTATTGATATGAAGAGTAAATGTGGCATAGATATCAACAATAATTATTTTACTTCATAATTAACAAATAAATAAATAATTAACCAAATTGGAATAGTTGGATCCTCGAGGATTATAATGGAAACTATATTGGAATATATATTGAGTTAATAATAAAACACCTAGTCAAATATTAGTTAAGTAAGAATTGAAAATTATGCAACTTTTGTAATTGAAAATAATACAACTTTTGTTTTTGTTATAATTTATGTGTTATTATGTGCATCACTATTCCAAATTGGAATAGTTGGCATATTGTGTATTGCTAATTTATTATTAGAACAACTAGTTAGACATCAGTTTTGGGTAAATAACTATTTTATTTTATAATTAATTGATTAATGCAACTTTTACCTATTTGTAGATTTATCATTTACAACACGATTCTAAATTTGAATAGTGAACTATGATAATGGAAAATCTATTGGATTGTGTATTCTTGAGTTAACAATATAAGGATGAGTTAAATTTTAATTTTTGCAATAATTACTATCATACATCCACATTAACATGGACTCTAAAAGGAAAAGTTTGCACTGTAAAGAATTTGATCTGCACTACAAAGGATTTAATTTCTCTCCATGTTTAAGCCTATAGGCATTTTTATTTGAGATTTGGGGTGGACT